>PVKA01005034.1:0-76646 GCA_004027165.1 Ctenomys sociabilis
GGAAAGAGAGAGGGAAGGTTGTGGGAGGGAGGACTTGGGAGGGAAGGTGAAAGGGAAGGAATTAGGCTGCCCTCTGGGTCCAAAAACTTCTCATTTCCCATCCTGAAAATAATCCCTGAATTTCTATCATTAAGAAGAAGAAATTAATGAAGTCTCTACTGACATTCTTAAGTCTGAGAAATGACAATTTACCAGCAAGTTTTATTTTTCCCATTGTCTCCCCCTGAAACACACACACAACATTTTTCCACATTTCCTCTTCCAGAACTTTGTTTATTTCTATTTAATGATGCTATAACTCACGTCCCTTTTTTTCTTGCCCTTAAACTTCTGAATTTTTAATGGAGCAATGTAAACTTAATTTTTTTTTTGTCTACCCAATATGAAAGGTCTTAGGCCCTGACAGGAAAATGAGTAATGAATTATGCAGGCGGTGAGCACCCATCTGACTTCTGTGATGTGTTCCGTTATAATTGCACAAACTATTGTGTCCCCAGATCCTGGAAATGTGGTTTTACACTTTCTCAGACATCTTTAGGAAGGGTGACAGCAGGTTTCACAAGCAGAGAAAAATAAAATGAAATAGAGCTTTCCAGAAGCAGCCTGGCCAGGGCAGCCCAGCTCCCTCCTGCCCCCTGCCTTTTGCGGACTCAGCTTCTCTCCCAGTGGGCAGAAGGTATCGGTGTCAGCACCAGTGGAGAAATAAAATTGGGTGCTCTCCCTCAGTGGTGGCCATTTATCAGGGGCCTGGGAACGGGATGTGGCATCTCCTGTCTGCAACAGAGATTGGAGTCCATCTGCAAGGGGGTGGGGGGGCATCTCCAGGTCACGGGAGATGCACTTTGTTCATTCAGTGCTTCATCCCACTAAAATCGACAAACATGTATGGACATTGTTTTGCTGGTCACTTATGCAGGTATTAGCGTTGCCACCCTAGGTTTTGTATTTTATGCTGAAGACAAAATAAAATAAACTCAGTAAGTCCAACAGGTTTGGCACACGGTGCAAAAATAAACAAAATGTGCTGGGTGAGACTGGTGGTGGGAGGCAGGTGGACGGTTCTGCTGTAGCTAAGACTGGGCTTCTCTGTCCCAGGGACGTGTTAGCTGACACCACCCTACACAAGGACGGAAGCTGTAGGAAACACATAGGGCAAAGGCCCTGGGGTAGGACGGGAAGTGCAATTTTTTTTTTGGACCAGAAGATGAGTCTGATGGCAAAAAAATACAGTGAGTGAGGGGCCTTCTCCTAGCAGTCTGCTCCCAGCCCTGCCCCTCTTGTGCGCTGGGACTTCGGGCCAGCCGTCTCTCTCTGTGAATCTCTTTCTCCTCTTCCTCTGTGCAAAGACAGCCATGGTGGTCTCCTGGTCATAGGCCTGCAGGAATAAATTGAGACCATGGCCACTGAGAGGTACAGAGATCTAGGGCCAAAGGGCCAAAGGCCAAAGACTCATGCTCCACTGGAGCTCGGCCCTCACCTGCTGAATAGTGTACTGTGTGCACACTTTTTGAGCCTCATTTATTCCTAACTAAAATGGAAAGAGCATGTGGAAAGTTGTGAGAATCACACTGCGATCATTTACAGAAACTACAGCGGAGGACTACTCACCCAGAAAGGCGGACAAAGTTGAGTCATTTGTAAGAAAACAGATGCAACTTGAGACTATAACACTAAGTGAAATAAGTTATATGAAGAAGGTAAAATATATATGAAACCGAAAAGACGAATAATTGAAAGAGCCAGATGAAAGAGACTCTGGGAAACAGAGAGGTTGCCTTCGCGGAAAGGATCTGGGGAGGCGATCTGTGGACCAGGGGAGCCGAGAGAGCCAGAGGGGAGGGAGGTGCACAGGATGAAAATGCGTTCTGCGCATGTGCTAATGCCCCATGAGTGCATCCGTGGTGGATCACAAACATGTGTTAATAAAAAAGAAACGACAGAATCAAACATTTCAGAAACGACTCCACCTCCATCACGCCCGTCTCCGCTGCCACTGGTCCTATCGCTATCCCCATTCTCGCCACTCCTGCATCGGGATCACGGTCACCTCTGTCCTGCTCAGCAGCAGGACGGGTTGTCTAAGCTACAAAGTGCCGCCGAAATGCAGAGCCATGGTCGTGCCTGAGCTTCCCCCGCTAACCGCCAATCTGTCTCTTGAACTTAGCAACACGCCTGGGAGAGATGTAGCCACGACCTTCGTTTCCACTCTGCCTTCTATCCGGTCTACATTGATTGAGTCTTCTACAAGCCAGGCACTCGGGAGTCCTCCGTGAGGAGAAAGAGACACAACCCTTACCCTCATGGAGCTCCTGGGCTAGAGGGGAGCCCAGAAGTAAACAAATAAACCAACAAATCAATACCCTAATTACAGGTTGCTGTGTTATTTAATTACTGAGGGTGATTAATGGCTTCTGGACCGGGAGGAACTTTTCACAGTATGTAGTGCCTTGTAGGTGACAGGCACAGCCAGTTCCTAAATCAGCAAAACATTGGCAGGTAGTCAAACAGCCTCTCTTGAGGGTAAGGAAGAGGCTCCCGTTAAAGCTGGTGAGCACCTCTGAGGGCAAACATCCCACATCCTCAAAGCGTGAGCGAGGAGGGGCCCGATGGCCTCTGCAGCTCTGCGGGGAAGAGAAGGGAGAGACAGGAGTGGCGAGCATTCTTGGGGATGTGTCTGGGCCGCTCTGCTTCATGTGCTCTACTAACTCCATTGAGTGCATGAGGGAAGTCAGGGAGGAAGTGTGCTTGGTGGGCTCTCAAGGCCAGGCAGAGAGAAAGCCTGTCCAGGTCTGTCGACTCAAGGGCCTTTGATGGTGATGATTGTCCATGCAATTCAGACACCTTTCCTAGAGGGTCTTGAGTACTTAGGGTCCCATGACCCCACGCCTTTACCCACCTCTATTAACTTGCATGCACTCACATACTGCCTTGGGCACCATGATCGTGGACTTCCTCTAGCTGCTCCATACTGGGCAATAATGAATGTAAGTGATGATGCCTTGGACTTTGGACTCAGATCTGGGCTCTGAGCCTCAGCTTCTGCATCAGAACCAATAGTGCTGGCTGCCTTATAGAGTGGTAGTGAGTCCTCAGGGAACACATGCTTGGGACCTGCTGAGGCATATCAGATGGTGGCACTGGGCGGTGGTGATTGTCAGTGTAACAGCCAGAGGAGACCCACAGATATCTTCTGATCAGAAGGTGAGACAGCTCATGTTGGATAAAGAAATTAGGTCTCCACTTCCCACCTAAGCATATTCTCCTAGGCAAGACCTTTTCTAAGAGGCTATGAAAGAGAAACTGTCTTTGTGAGAATTTCTAGAATATTTACTCCTTCAATCTACTACTGGTTTTATCACTGCTATAGCAACTTCTTCCTGCCCTTCACAATTCCTATCATGTTATGGAACCTAGCACATTCTTGGTGCGTTGATTTGTTTATTCATTTATCTGCCTCTGTCTTTCTACTGCATATCTGTATCCTCAGCTTCCAGTTCCCTACCTAAAAGATACTGTAATGTGTGTATATAACAGATGAAGAAAGAAAACCTGGGAATAAGTTTCGGTGAAGATATGCCGAATGTTAGGTTCTTACTGAGAAGTCACCACTTCTTGGGAGCCATCCAGTATTACTCCCTTTGCACAGGGCCATTAAGACTTATTTAAGGGGGCCGACAAGATAACTCAGCGGACTAAAGCACCTGCTTAGGCAAACAGGCAAGGACCAAAGTTCAGATCCCCAGCACCACACGTCTTGCCAGCTCATCCCCCAGGGGGTGCTAAGCCAGCCAGAGTCCAAGCATAAAGGTACATTCCTGTAATCCAGTGCTGGGGAGGCTGAAAGAAGGAAGATCACCATGAGTCCAAGCTGCATAGTGAGACCCTGCAATACATTTTTTAAAAATATATTTTAAAAAAAAGATGTATGAAAGGAGGGCTGGGGAGATAGTTCAGTGGCATAAGTACCTGCCTGGCAAGCATAAGGTTCTGAGTTCTATCTCTAGTACCGAAAGAAAGAAAGAAAGAAAGAAAGAAAGAAAGAAAGAAAGAAAGAAAGAAAGAAAGAAAGAAAGAAAGAAAGAAAGAAAGAATTGTGAAAAGAATGCTCAGAAAATCATATGGATCTGTTCCGAATCTGCTCTACTACTTTCAGCTCAGACTTTTTTTAATCTGGGCTTTGGTTTGCTGGTATAAAATTTGGACCATCCTCCAACAGGGGCTTCTTTCCTTAACCAAAGTTTAGCCAGGTGACTGTGAGTCCTCCCTTTGGTCCAGTCTGCTTGGCCTGTCAAACCCAGGCTTAGCAAAGAATCCTGCTAATTCAGTTTAGCAAGAATCCCCTCCACCCTTGATATCTAATCAAATTCCTCTTGCTATATGCATGTAGGAATATGCCAAAATGAAACCCATTATTCTGTATAACTAATATGCACTATTAAAAAATTTCCTCTTGGTAATTTTCCATCCACTGATTCCCTCCCCCTACCCACTGGTCATAAATCCTCAGCTGTCCTGGATGTATTCAGAGCTGAGCTCAGATCACTGCTGAAGTCATTCTCCTATGCTGCAATCAATCCAGCAAGTCTGTCTTTTTTTTTCTCAAATGTCTGGTGCAACTTCTTTTTGGTACTCCTGATATTAAGGAAGGAAGTTTGGCAAGTTGACATTGTCAAAGCTGGACACTGAAGTTATCAAATGTCAGATACAAAATTGTGGATGGCTGGGTGGGTGGGTGGATGGGTGGGTGGATGGGTGGGTGAATGGATGGGTGGATGGATGTATGGATGAATAGGAGGATGGATGGATGGACGGATGGGTGGATGGATGGATGGATGGATGGATGGATCAATGAATATATGGATGGATGGATGGATGGATGGATGGATGGATGGATGGATGGATAGATAGAAGACTTCCCTCAGAAAGGGAAGCCTTGCCCTAGAAATTTGATGCTCCACCAGTAATCATAACCTCATATGGTTCTGGTATTCATGTTTCTCAAGTCTGGGGGCAAGCAGACACCATCAGTTAAAAAAGCAGAGATGGACAACAAGTGCTGAATGGGATGAGCACTTTGCAGGAGAAGCACAGGCTCCAGGGCTATGCTCAGGTATGAACCCATGCACATCTTTTATGGTTTAGGCCTAGAGGGTCTCCCAGTGGCCCTCTCCACCTGAGAGCAGGGCTTCTTTCTGGAAGAGGACTGGCTCGTGGGCTTGCTAGAACCGATATACTGTTGTCCAGTAGCGGGTGCTAAGGTGTGCCTCTTGCTCCGTGGCTCCTCCCCTCCTGTCTGCTGCCCATGATGTGAGCTGCTTTTCTCACTCTCTGTCCTTTCTGCTGTGCCGCTTTTGTGTTCAAACGTGCTGATCACACACTGGAAACATCTGAAACTGCGAGCCGAGACAAGCCCCATGGCGCTGGGCATCGTATCCCAGCAATGAGGACAGTGACTGAGGCAGAATCACATGTATTTCTTTTTAGTGATGAAACACTGACTAAGCCAGCTTCTCACCTGCGGAGGTGTAGAAGGCTCACTCCCGCTCTGAGCCCCTTGTGTGGATTGGCTGATGACAGAAAGTGGATGTAAGTGGCAGTTATCCTTTATCCAAAGGAGAGCCTTCACGTATTCCACCGGCTCATGTACAGCACGGTGAATGAACAAGTGGAAGTGCAGCCCGTCCATACAACGGGTGGTGCTGAGCTACAGAAAGGAAGCCCTGAAGATGTCATACCAAGCACAAGAAGGCCGACACAGAAGGAAGGCCAGAGGGTGTTGTGCTCCCTTCTCGTGAAATTCCTGGGATGGGCATACCGATGGACACAGAGAACAGATTAGTGACTGGGGAAGGGGAATGGTGACCGTTGCTTCCTGTTCTCCAGGTTTCCTCTGGGAGTGATGAAACTGTCCTGGACCTGGACAGAAGTAGCAGTGGCACAACAATATCGCAGCTCCAGTAATTGCTTCTGAGCTGTACGACTTAATGTGGTCAATTTTGTTATGTGGAATGCATCTCAACAAACACACAAAACTAGAACACACCAGGCGCCTCCCAGTGGCACCGTTGCACTTGTATTGCCTTGATGAAATCTTGCGTGGTCGGGCAGGACGGGTACCATTACCCCACTTCACAGGTAGCTACACTGAGTCACGGAGTTTTGGGAAGGAGTCCAGGGAGGCCTGGCCACTAAATGAAGGAGACAGGATTTGAACTTTGGTCTGACTACAAACAACCTACTTAGTTCATAAGACCGACTCAGGGAGTCCAAAGCAGACGCAATCCCTGAAGAAAAGATGGCAAGAATGCACTCAGAGTCTCACACTCTCCCAGGCATGACAGGAGGATAATTTGCTTCTCCTTAGGAACTTGGTGCACCTAAGCCACAACACAGGAAGGATCTCTTTTAAAAACAGTAAGGCTTCAACTGACACAAAAGAAGGGTGGGAGAGCGGGACTGATAGATCACTGGGTGGAACTAATAATCCCAGGCAAACTAATTCTGTGGAGCACATGAAAGTATAGGTGAGTTCAGAAATCTTCAGATGAAACAAAATCTGGTAGATTTCATTCTTGCCAATCTCCCCAGTGCTTGTTTGCACAGTATGTTTTGTGGTTCTCCAAGAATTCTCTACATAACGTGTGGCATTTCCTAATTGACTTGTCCAAAGTCCCCTCTCTTTCCCTTCTCTGAACTCAGATCCCTGGGACTCAGAAGGAAGTTCAGATTTGGGGAATCTGTGGGTAGAAAAATAAGGAATCACCAGCAACTGTGATGGGGTCAGTCAGAATGCACCTAGTTCCCCAGGCTGCTCTGAGTTGTGCTGGAATCTTCTCTTCTTACCAGGTCCTCATGTTTAAGATAGTGCAGGTTCTCTTCCCAGGAAAGGAGGGGAGGATGAGTAAAGGGAGGTGCTGGGGAGGAGAGAGCAGAAGAAGCAGAGAGGTGGGGAGGACGGTCTTGTGCTTAGCAGCAGATAAGCAGAGGGAGTGCGAGAAAGAAGCACTCCTAACTCCCCCAAACTGGCTGGGTCCCCTCCAAACCCAGCTTCATAGGTGCAGAAAAACAAACCTGCTTCACAAGGGCAGGCAGCCACTAAATTAGCAACATATTACCCAAGATAGAGGCACACTGGGCACCAGAAGTAAAACAAATATTTTTTCCATTAAAAAAAAAAATCACAGCTAGTTCAACTGGAAAAGATGCAGTGGGAAGGGGGGCTGGGCCAGGGAGGGGCCGAAAAGGCCTAGCTGCAGACTGCACCCAAGACAGATTCATCCAAACTCAGATGTGTTAGGAGGGAGGAGGCTGGGAGAGCTCCAGCTGGGCTTGAATAAACAAGTGGATCTCAGCTTCTGCTTTCTTCGAGTGAGAGGGTGATGGGCAAACCTCACCTCCCCCACTGGCAGACAAGAAATGAGGGATCAATAGGGCAATATCATGAGCTAATTAAATCAGAGCTCTGCAAGGCTGATTTTCTTATAATCTGGGACCAGCAAAAGACAGATAGACAGGGCTGGGTGGCCCTTGAAGACCTTCTTCCCCCATCTTCTGCTGCAATTTAGAGTTGAGGTTTTCCTCCTTTGCCTGCCCCTGCCATTCCCCCCTGTGCCCCCCCCCAAGCAGCTCCTCTTGGGACTTGGCGACACTAATGATAATAAAAGGCGACCATTCAATAGCCTGACCCCCAAGGCCCTCTGGGCATCAGCGCTCTGCGACCTCTTTTTCTCCCTGAGACAAAGTTGGGGAGTAGACGCCCTGGCTACCAGCACTCTCCAGACGACGACTCCGATGGTGAAGGACCGCGCAGGCCCATGAAACAGCTGGTGAGCTTGGCAGTCGAATCAATCATGAGCCAAGCTCTCCTGGAATATTGCAAAGCTAGTGTTGACCAATGATGCTAAGAAAACCCAGCGAGCCGGGCTTGGACAGGAAGCTCTTTGAGGGCAGAGGTTCAGGCTCACTCCCAGCTGTGTTTCCAGTACTCGGGGTCTTGGCGCAACACAGACTCTCATTTGCCTTGTGGGAGGTGGGAAGGAAGAGACCAGGGGACAGGCACAGACGGTCTTATGTCCCTTGGTGCGCTCTCTGCTCTCCAGCAAGAAGTGTGGACAGGACAAGCAGGCAGCACCATTATGTTAAAAGAGCAATTAGCAACCTTTTAAGCCTGATTGCCAACTCTCTCATTAATCACTTGCAATTATAAACCCCAAATCTTCAAAACAATTGGTCCCAGATGCCCACTGGAGAGAACAGCTAATCACCTTCCTTCCTGTCTAGAAATATCTACTCTGTTGGAGTCTGTGGGTTACAGAGAGGTGGAGAGGCCTTAAGTAGTTGAAGCACTTGACACCAGAGGGGTGGCCCCAGAGGAGGGGGCAGAAGGGTCTCAGTACAGGGCCAAAGGGCCCTCTGGGAGGTGCCCTGTCTTCGCACCTCCCCGCTCTCCGCCCCAACTTCTCCCCCACGCCCCTGCCAGCCTGCGCCATATATCTCCCCTGCTTGCACCAAGCCACTCTAATTCCACATTATGAAGACACTCTCTCTAATTACTGTGGCTAATTAGTTCCTCACTGCCACCCCAGTCGAGGCGCATGAGAGACAGTGCCGCCCGTGAGGCTTTGGACGTGGCTGGCCGCTTCCGGCCGATCGCCACGGTTCTGTTGCCACAGGGACACCCGTGCGAGCTGACCCCCGTGTTCCCAAGGAAGAGGAGGAGGAGGAGCAAAGGAAGAGGCCGCTTGGTCAACGCGAAGGCCCTCTCCCCACCGGTCCCCTGCTGCGGGCAGCAGGCGATTCAGACCTGAGTGCTGCAGCTAATTAAATCAATATGAGATAATGAACGGCAATTAGAGGTCCAGCTAGGCACATCTTCCCTTGTAAATACTGCTTCTCTCCCAACGGGGAGCTCTTTTTTAATAATCTGTTTGTGTTTCATTTCCAGGAGCCATAATTCCCCCAAGAAGCACTTTGGGAAAGTGATTTGTTTGTCTGTATAATCGCCAAAGCATTCAGTTAGACTTGCTTGTTTTGCCTGCTACTATTGGAGACAAACAATTTGCCTCACTCTTCTTTCTTTCTTTCTTTCTTTTTTTTTTAATGTTTATCTGCTGCCTAAGCATGCTGATGTTGGTCCAGTCCAGAAGAATGCGTTCTGGATATCTAATAAGCCACACACATGTGCAGCCTCTCTGTCTCTTTTAGAAATCAATAACTAAAAGAAATCACAGAAGGACTGGGGGAAGGCTCAGGATTCCCATTCCACAGATGGGAACACTGAGGGCCAGAGTGACCCCCAAGGGGCTGACGAACTAACCTTTTACCTGTCCTCTATTCAGGTGTCTCTTCAGTCTCCTGCAGAGTCAGGCAGAGGTGGGGGCTTGGGAAGAGCATTATTAGGAGCCCTCTGCCCTCAAGGAGCTTGCAAATGTGTCTGGTGAGACAGGGTAAGGCACATATCAATTAGAAAGTAATTAAGTGCCTAATTGTGTGGCACCAACAAGCTGAAAGAGTTCAGTAAAGGGAAAGATCCTTTGGGGAATAGAGTGGAAGGCAGAGGAGCCCGGGCTGCCTGGCTTCTGAACTCTCTCTCTGTCTCCCACCAACACCTCCTTTCCCAAGCCCTGTACATCTTTGTCTTTGCGTGGAGGCCCCAAGGCATTCAGAGTCGCCCATCCCAAATGGGAGGCTTCCCCACCTCCACCTGTTGTCCATCCATCTCTTTCTCCCTGCTCTCTCCACACACCCAGGTATCCTATGGAGAGGACTTGAACTTGGTGCACTTTCCTCATGCAGTCTCTACGCCCAAAACAGAACCTTGCCAGCGTCTCTCAGTGGTACTCATTTCACTCCATCCATCACTGTCTGGGTACCGGCTGCCACACCTTCCCACCCATGTGCACCCTCCTGGGATCTCCAAGCCCATCCTTCACTTCAATCCAGGATGCGGTGAGGACGGCGCCTGTGCTGTACCAGTCTCCTGAGCAGCCACCTCAGTGTCTCCCTCGGGAAGAAGCTAAACACTTTGGGGTGGCCTGTGAGGCTGTTAGTCCCTGGTTAGATTTTTATCTTGAATTCTTGCCATGTATACTTCCTTTTTGAGTACACACATTTCAGGCTCCGGCTATGATCTCTCAAATACACACTTCCCGCTCTACACCCAAACATCTGTGAGAAATTTATTCACGGAGAATGCCCTTCAAATCCCTGTCTATGTCCTTTGTGTGGTCAACCTTATTCTTCTTTTAAGCATTATCTCAAAAAGCGTGCCCTCCAGGAAATCTTTCTCTCCTGCTCCACTCCAGAGTGGGTTAGAGTTTTCCTCTTGTCCTCTGAGCTGCTCCAGCCACCTAAGGCCAGGACCAGTGATAATTATAAGACTTACCAAGTCACATAGCATCATAACTCACCTTTTTCCTCTCTGATCTTTGGAATAAGAGCCCCCTGGGATCAAAGGTATGCTTTGCTATTATCAGTGCTCCCAGTTCTTAGCACCTAATAGACGCTTATTATTTACTCACAGAATGACCACTGAACCAAGCACAGCCCCACCACAGGCAGAACTGAGCCTTCAGAGTGCAGAAGAGGTTTCCTAGGGCTGTGCAACAGCAGGATGGGAGCAGGTTCGAGTGGCTGTGACTGCTAAGTCAGTGTTCCAGGTTACCACGTTCATTTGATTTCAGTCAAATGAGGAGGTATTGAGCAACATAGTAGATTAAGAGTGGAGTGAATACATACTTGGGGAGCCTAGAGATGGCTAAGACAAAAATGGTAACCACAAAGCAAGACTTTACTGAGGGCTAAAGGAGGCACTGAAAGCTTCCCAGAAGGTGACAGGAAAGTACTTGTAGGGAGTAACCTTCTTCCAGCACTGAAAAGTTAAGCAATTTGTCCTGGAGCCTCCAGGTTGTTACTGATGCCATGGTACAACCAGATCTTTTTGCCGCGCACCCTCTGTCTCTTTCATCAGGCATACTATAGTTCTCTTTTAAGATAGTTTGAAATATGCTAGGCATGTGCTGGTAGAACATAGATGGGCACCCCTTGGTATTTGGAATAAAAAGATGAGAACCAAGTCAAAGATTCAAACTACCCAATCATTTTCTAACCAGATCTAAATATAGGAATTGATAAATGGAGAAGGCCAGGACCAGGGCTTCTGGATGGTTGGAGACTCTTTTTTTTTTTTTTTTTTTTTTTTGTCTTTTTGAGACAGGGTCTCACTATGCAGTTCAGGCTGGCCTTAAGCTCACTTTGTAGCTCAGGCTGGTCTCGAACTCACAACAATCCTCCTGCCTCAGCCTCCTGAGTGCTAGGATTACAGGCATGCGCCACCACGCCCGGCTCTGGATACTCTTTTTTAACGTAAATAACATGTGTTACAACATGCAGATTGTTTTATGGAGAAGTGAAATTGGGATAGTATTCCAGAGTAGAGACTCTGAGCTGATCCAAGGGGCAGGCACCCTCCACAGCGACAGAAGGAGGTTGGAAACGTTTCAGAACCAGGGACAGATCCTTGGAGGTCCACTTGCTAGGTAGGCCTCCCTTTGCAGAGCTTGCTAGCATGTTCTACATCAATAGTACAGGATTTTTTCATTAATTTAAAAAAGAAAAAGAAAGGATCTTGGTGTGTTCTTTTCTCCCCAGAGGGCCATGATCTCTCCTTTTGGTGGAACAAGGCATAGAGGGGCAGAGCTTCCCATGGAGTCAAACATCTGTGTCAAGCAAGAGCTTCCCGTAAAGTCATGGGCCTCCCCTGAGGCCTCTTGTCCCCAGAAAATCTAGAACAACAGACCACATTTGGGGAAATAGTAGACC
The DNA here is from genome assembly GCA_004027165.1 of Ctenomys sociabilis. Lineage (NCBI taxonomy): Eukaryota > Metazoa > Chordata > Mammalia > Rodentia > Ctenomyidae > Ctenomys > Ctenomys sociabilis. Next base: position 11,821 of record PVKA01005034.1, read on the forward strand.
ACCAACACTTTTTGTTAAGATCCTGTCTTTCCAAGACTCAGACTAGGCTTAGCCCAAGCCCAGAATTCAAGCTTTCAAGACCAAAATGTGAAGAAAACACCACCAGCTTTTGTGAGTCTTCCTAGGGGATGAATCAAGGTGCACAAAGACACATCAATGGGACTTACATCAGGAAACTGGGGAAATCCTAGGTCTTGAATTTGTCATTAATATCTACCTTTGACATTTGTTACATCACACACATCACACACATCACACACACACACACACACACACACGAACACGATTTCATTTCATCTGCCCAAGCACACCATGAGGAAAGTACTGCTAACCCTGTAGCACAAAGGAAGAAGCTGTGGGTCAGAGAACAGGAAGGACTATACATGGGTCACACAAGGCACAAATGCACAGAACTCAGGGTCAAACCCCAAATCCTTGATGCTTCCATCATGCTCCAAGGCTCAGTGTCCCAAGTTGATTCCAAGGATTCCTTCATGGTTGCTTTGACTTTAGAGAAAATCCAGAAGTCATAGGGTACCAGATCGAGCGAATGAGGCAGACGAAGCCACTCAGCGGCGATTTTTTTTGACAAGAATTCCCATAAACATTTTGCATCCGTTCAGAAGATCAAGGCAGCCTTGACAGCACTCCTGAAGACAACCACGAAAGAAGACTTCCAGTACTGCTTCTGAAAGTGTCGAGAATGTGTTCAAAGCTAGGGGAGTACTTTGAGAAAGACTAAGGACGACGTGTCTTTCACTGTAATAAGTTTCGTCAATGTCCTGATGTGAACATGATGCAGTTTCTCTCACCCAAATTAATTAGGCCTTCATAGGAACCCTGTGCAGTTGCTTAGAAGTACATACATTGGTTGGAAACTGGGGTGCAGAAATGTCAAAGAACAGTATAATTCAAGACAGGCATAAACAATATCTCTATATCCCATTCCTCCTCCTTGTCTGCTGTGTGCACATTTCCTTCCATGGCTAGTGGCCCAGTCTGTCACCCTAAACACTGTGAACCCAATTTCTTGTCCATGAAATGGGCTTCATGACCTACTTTGGGGGCTGTGCAGGGGACAGGATGATAGAAAGGGGCAAGCACGACACCCATCATGTATGATTGATAAGTATTTGTTGGAAATCAGTACTATCCACTAACTTTATTTGGCCCAACTCTGTTCGGCTTCTGGGTGTCTGCTTCTGACTCCACGCGCTTAACAAGACCACCTCCTGGTAATCAGTGCTTTCCAGTTCCTCCCTGACCTCCCAGGTGGCCTTGCCACAGCCAGTCTCTGGTCTCCCATCACAGGATGCTCTGCTCCCTTGGCTTCTGCTGACCTCTCAGCTCTTGTCCCCATCCTACCTGTTGAATACAGTCGTGTCTGGGAGCACCGAACCTGACTTCTCATCTTTTCTCATTTCATGCTGCTGCGATAGAATACCAGAGGCTGTGTGAGGTGCAAAGAACAAAGCTTGTTTCTCACATTACTGAGGCCTTGGCCACCTAAGATTGAGAAGCTGGAGCCCTTCCTGTGGTGGAAGACTGAGTGTACCTACAGGGACAGAAGTGTGGGAGGTGACAGCTCATGAAGAACCCAGGTCCCTTGGTAACTCACTCACCCCCAAGGCAGCAGAATGAGTCTGTTTCCATCATCCCCCAAAAGCCCCACTTCACAACGCTGTCCTACTGGGGCTAAGTTTCTCTTGCTTGGACTCCAGGGGACACAAGTAGAGTACAGCACAGCTCTATGGACCCCATGAATCTCCTGGGCTTAGTGCCCCCTTTTGGTGTGTGTATCCCCATAAGCAGAGCCCCCGAGCCCAAGTCTGGAGTGCAAGCGGTTCCCTGGGTAGTCCCAGAACACGCTGAGAAGCAGTATACTGAAGAGACTAGGGTAGGAGCCAGCCGGTCAGAGTCACATGATCAGGTTGGGCAGGACTAGGGTGGGGCCAGTGGGAGCTGCATCCCACAGCTGCCTGCTGGCAAGCAGTCTGCACTGTGTCACTGAGGATGACAACTTCCTGCCAGCAGGAAGTGGAACACAGCCCAGACTACTGCAGAGCCCTCAGTTAGAAGTCATACCAGAAAGCTTTCCGAGGGTAGGGAGCCAGGAATATGAGGGGAACCGACTCCCAGGCCTGCTTCTCTGCCTGCAGCTCCTCTTCCAAGCTCCAGCCCCCGTTTCCCATTTAAGCACAGTCTTCTGTGCGGACACTCGGAGACTCTCCCAGCCTGCAGAACCCCCACCCTCACATCACCATCCTGTGCGCTCCACCCATCATCTGTACCTCTGCAGTGGCGTCGCAGGGCCCAATTCAGGTCCGTGGCCATCATCTCACATGTCCCCTGGGGTGGGATGTTGGTGCACATGCGAGGCCATCCTCAGAAGTGGGAGTTGAGAGCTCAGAATCGGGGCAGGTTGAGTGTCCCTTACCCAAAGGATCTAGGACAACAAATGCATCCAACTTCAGAGGCTCTGGACTGTGGAGCATTTCTATAGACCGTGCAAGCTGAGCAGACTGAGTACGAAAACCTGAAATCCAAAAGGATCTGAAATTTACTGAGTGCCAGAGTTTCAGACTGGGAAGCATTTCGGATCTCTGACTTTTGAATTAGAGAGCCTCGCCTTGTAGGAGGCGATGTGACTATGGGAGCAGAGGTGGACGTGATGAGAAGAAGAGGCCCTGGACTGGAGACACAGTGGCCTCCAGAAGCAGAACACAAAAAAAATTGGGGTCTCTTGTCAGCCTCCAGGAGTAACAAGCCCCCCTGACACCTTGGCTGTAGACTTCTGGCTCCCAGAGGATGAGGTAAGAACTGAGTCTTGTTTTAAGCTGCTAAGTTCATGGCCACATGACACAACGAAAACAGCCAGGGTGGGAAAGCAGGCTGGTGTGCAATGCTGACCTGTCTCTGTGAGCATAGGGTCTATGAGAGATGAGTCCACACCTAAGCTGGAGTCTTGTTCACTGGAATCATCAGTCAGGGGCGCAACAGATTTGCATCATGCCCCAGATGGAGAGGCCTGAGGGCAGTGTGTAGCCTGCCCTAGGTCATTAAAATGAGCGTAGAAGAGCAGGGATGAAAAGCTGTGCCTTGCCTCCTGGCCTGGCACTATTTGACTTTCTGGAGGTTTGACTCCTGTTGGTCTTGTGCTTGCTCTCACATGAGGAGCTATCAGCCCTGGAGTGGTCAGTTTCCCAGCCAGATAGCCACGGTCCCTGGAGAGGGCTCACAAGCTACCCCACCCTTCTGAGAGCTGTGACAAGGGAGGAAAGACAGCCAGAGAGAGATGGTAATTTCCTGTAAGTCAGCAGTGGAATGAGAAATGGTCCCTGGGTAAAATATGCCCCGTCACCTCCTTAGCTTGGATGTGTGCCCAGGAGATGTGGTTTTTCTGGGACTGGGCAGGGGGCAACAGGAGAGGAGGGAGCAGCGGGGGCAGGGAAGACTGCATCAAGTCCGAGGAGTGGAGGGAGTCCTCTAGGCCCACAAGACACCTGGAAGGGAGGTATGGGGCCTTTGCAATGTGCAGATCAGGGTCTTGGGGGTCTGCTCACAGCTCTGGGCTGCTGAGTCTGGGTCTGTCTCAGCCATCGCAGTCTCCCCTGGGACTAGAATGGTGCCTCTCCCAGCAGGTCTGCTCAGCAGATGCTAGCTGTGTGAGGGGTAAATTGAAGTTAAGAGAGCTAGAACCCTGTGGTCTATGAGTCAAAAATCTTACATGATTCTCCATCCCTCTGGGCCCTGCATAACATCTCCAATCTACCTGTCAGGTAGATGATAAAAGAACCTGTATCAACTGTACATCAGCAGATTATGCAGGTGGACCCTAGAGTCAAACACTGTTGTGCAGCTTCCCTCTCCATCCCTTTTCAATCATTCTCTTCACTGAGTTTCACTTCTTCTTCTGAAAAAGTGGTTCATGTAAACCCATTAATACATCAACTATTAGTTGGTTGTATTGGTCATTTATACTTTAGCATGCATGAAAGGCCCCGTGCAGGCTTTTGGCAAGAGCTAAAGGGAATTTTTCTTACATTCTTCCTCACGCAGGCATAACACCCAACAACCATGAATGAAAGGAAGAGGCGTCTACTTTGGTACACATTTCAGTCCATGTGGGCTGGGTCTGAGGCAGGGTGGTGCGGCACAGGGGCATGGTGGAGGGATAGGTGCTCACAGCATGGACAGGAAGCAGGGAGTGAAGGCAGGAAGAGGGAAAGGAGAGAGACCCTCCAGCCCATGCCCACCTCTTCTGAACAGATCCTGCCTTCTAAGAGGAAGCCAAGCATAAAGCTCATAATCAAGGACCTTCCCAAAGCCTTGCCTGTACGCACATGAGGCTCCTGGGGGTCATCAAGATAAAAACTATAACATAGCTGATAGATTGAGTGTTTCTTATGTGCTACAGCCTCTTCCAAGCATTCTGCGTGTATTAGTTTGTTTCATTTTTTCACAACAGCCCTGTGAAGCTCCAAGCCAGGAAAGAAATCACTGGTAAGGAATCGAACTATGGTTCAAACCAAAGTCCCCATAGAAACCCTGGACTCTCAGAACTATTCTCTGTCTGCAGACCAAAATTGCTCACACAGGATGAGAGAGAGCTTGGAAGAGCACATCCGCCAGTCCAGTGCCTCCCCCAGCTTCCCACAGATGGGAGTCGGGCTCCAAAGTTGGCAGGCCTGGGTGGAGCCAGTCAGCCCCTGGGCGGCGGAGGCCACGGGTAGTGAGGTCCTTCTCTGTGCAGGACATGGTGGAATGGTAACTGAAGGACAAAGTGAATGTTTAGATTTAAAACAATACCTTTGCAGGGGCCAGGGGTTCGATCCTTGGGACTGCCATGCTGACCCTGCCCCCAGGGTGCCCTGAGCCAGCAATTGAGACTGGGCGTGGTGGCACGCACCTGTAATCCCAGCTCTTGGGAGGCCGTAAACAGGAGAATCACTATGACTCCGATCTAGTAGCGAAACCCTGAACACCCTGCAGACCCTTCCCTAAAATACAATAAATGAATAATTGAATAAATAAATAAACCAATATCTTATTACAGTAAAAGTAGCATTGCCAGTAATGACAGACTGTGCTCAAAATAGGGAGGACAAGGGGTAATTTGCGTATTTTGAGGACGGCCATGACAGCAATGTATCTTTTGCTATAAGACTTTGTATTTACACATTTCCTGTGTTTTTTATCACTCTCTGTTGATCAAACATTTACAGAAAGTTCCATCGAATGAAAACACAACCGTGTCTCCTCTCGTCTACCTTGCCCATCTAGCTGGCCTCTTCCCAAGTCGGAATGACCAAGGGAAGGGAAATGCTATGAATCGATTACACACATCAGGGCAGCCGTGGGAGTGCAGCCACAGACACCCCAAAAAAGCCCATCCAGAACGGCCTCGGAAAGCGACAGGAAATCATGGGAGAAGTGTCTGCAAGGAGAGTAACAGCACTGGACCTTGATCATAACAGTATTTTTAAAATGTAAACATTCACTGCAGTTTTTGATCACCCCTTGCGTAGTCAGATTGGGTGCTGCGGAGCCCGTCTGGCTACTTTGCAGAGTGAAGAAACAAGCAGGCGAGGCTGAAGGAAGGTGTTCGAGCCCCGAGGGCCTCTGCAGTGCTCACGCTCCAGGGTGGGTTTCTTGGAGATGTGCTAAGCCACCCTGGGAAACTGCTGGAATACCAGAATTTAAGAATCCTTCAGCTCCACCCCTTATGCAGGCTTCAAATGAACATCAGCTCCAACGCAGCTTCTACTTAAAAATGATGCTCTGAGTAGCCACTCAGTATTCCAGGGACTGTGCGGGATTCAATACATCAAAGGTTGAAGGATCATATAGCCCCATTAGCTGCAAAGTTTAATTTCCCTTCGGGGCTGGTGGTTACAATGAAACTACAGAAGCAATTACAACCTTCCCCTTTGCTGACAACCTGCTCCGATCAATAAAAGCCACGTCGCTGGGATCAGCCACATTTGTCAGGAGGCTGTGGGCCACCCAAGACCCATCACTGCCCACCACACACCCTCCTGGCAGGGTGACAGGACAGGAAGAGCAGGGATGGCTTCCAAGATACTAAGTCTCCCTCCCGGTTTTGTAGCTGAAGAGCCTGAGGCTAAAAGGGCCAGAAACCTCATTAATTAATGAATCTGCCATAGAGTAAATCACATGTCAAGTCCTCTGGACCTCAGGGGCACAGCCAGGAATGAGGCAGACTTGGTCCCTGCTTTCAGAAGGAGACAGGTATACAAGTGAACAAACAGGTTAGAAAACCTGAAATTGTGACATGAGCCTCCGTGGCACAGTGGGCAGACATGGTGACTTCCTGACATTGGAGCCTGGCCTGAAGGCAGGGGAGGAACGAGCCACTTAAAGATCTTGAAGACAACATTCCAAGAAGAGGGAACTGCAAGTGCCGAAGCCCTCCAGTGGGGATGGGGGAGCAGCAGGGAACGATGCATAGCTCTGATGCTTGGGTGATAGAAACAGGGTTAGGACGTCAGAGCCTGGCAGGGGCTCAGCAAGGGCTTTGTGTGCCATGCTAGGAGCTACAGGGCTGAGCATGGGTGTTCTGCAGGGGTAGAACTCACCAGAGACATCTGGTGGAACTAGGGGGCCCATCTGGGGGAGAGCCAAGGCTTCCTTGACCCCCAGGCCAGGGCTCTTCCCCAGGCTCAGGCTCCATATAAATAAAACATTGACAAAAGTAGAGGATTCTCAGGTCATGGGTTCCAGTACTGTGACAGGAGCCAGTACTGGTCCTCATATCCAGGTGAGTGAGCAAAGACCCAGAGCTCCAGAGACAGATGTCTTCCGCTGTGAGCAGCTTCCTGGATCCATACTCCTGGTTCCTGCTGTTGCCAAGGACATCTGTGTACTTTACAGGGAGCGGCAGATACTGGGTGGGGAAAAGGGAGAGGGTACTTCCTCATAAGGAATAAAAGCACACATGCCCAGGGCCACCATGGGAGTGTTTTCCCCACCTGGCCTCTATGGGGCTTCGGTCCCTCCACCTGCAGCTTGTGGGTCCCTAGCTAGTTGCAGGCTGCCTGATCACACTCAGGACACTGACAACAAAGGCTGTGGCACCTCCAGAGATGCCTAGAACCAGTTCCTTGCGCAGTGCTTTCCACTTTCTCCCACATACACACACCCCATTTCATTTTCTTTTTTCAGTGCTGTCATTCTCCCCTTGATTTATTAACAAAACCATTATTAAATCCTGCTCCAGGCCAGGCAGTGGGAAACTGATAAACAGAGACACAAAAAAGTTGGGGGTGGGGTGGAGAAGAGACAGGGGAAAGGCAGGGAGGAGGGCCATGCAGGCACCGAAGAACAGAGAGGAGGAAAGCAAACTTGAAGTCCAAAGTTGTCTGATTCTCTGTTCACCAGAGCTGTTCTCCTGGGCTGCGTTAACCTTAGCCACACCTCCCCTGTGTCTGCATCTGCAACGTCCTGCTGCTTCCTGGAGGGCAAGTTTCTGGTCTCATCTTCCTGGGTATCTAGCACGTGGCAGCGTGTAGCATGACAGATGGGTCCAAACTTGCACGGTGTGAAGGCGGGGAGCACTGATCCCCAGGTGTGGCTCCCAGCTTCACCTGAAGTGGCTGTGTGCCTTTGCAGGTGTCAGTTTGGTCCCTCTAAGCTCAGTGTCTGTACCTGCAAAACCGGAGGGTGTAGTGTCTCTCTGCTGAACTCTACAGCTGCCTGCACAGAATACAAGCTCTGCGGCCCCACCTAAGCTGATCCACTGCACCACCCTGGACTAAGCACCCCAGCTTTTCTGAGCCTCAGCCTGCCCTTCTGTAGGTTTTCATGATGCAAAACTGCCATATGGGACACCGTGGCCAGAAACAAGGGCAAGTTCAGCACCCACGAGACTTGAGGGAAGTGGGAGAGAGGAACCCCTCTGTTCACTGGTCCTGGACAGCAGGTCTGTTTGCCAGAAAGGTGAATGTGGAATGCAGCCTGGCAGGAGACAGCAGGTACAGGAGAGGGATGAGCAGGGGCACACTTGCTGACAGCCCAGGTGGGTATGATAAGCTATGGAGGGAGCTGCTCCCTGGCCATGAAATACAGCCCCTAGCTGGGGCCCTGTCAATGCCCGGGAAGGATTAACACCCTGACGCTGATTTGTGGTGCATCTGGCAGGTGGAGGTGCAGGCATGTGTGGGAGGGAGCAGGCTGTGATGGATTCCCAGGGCCCTCTGCATTCCCAGGAAAACCAGGTCCTGTGTCCTGTCTCCTGCTCCTGTGAGGAGCCCGAGTGGAAAGCAGTTTTCTGTCCTCACACAGATCAGACCAGACCCGGTCAAGAACTCCTGCTCTGATGGTGTGGTCATTGTTGCTGTGAAACCTTTTCTCCCCAGCCCAGGAAAAGGCTGAATTTGTAGACGAGGAAACTGGGGCTCCTAGAACAGAAATTGCGTGGTTACATAGCAGAGCAGAATCCGTACTCTGATTCTGCTTCTGCAAAATATTCTTTCTCAAATGAGAAAATCAAGGAAAGAAAGGACAACAGAGGAGCAGACAGACACCCCCAAGCACCAGGGCTGGAAGGCCCTCATGCTGGACCTGTGCAGGGAACTCACAGTCCTCTGCCGGACACACGAGTGATGGATGCTCCACTCCTACCCCTAGAGCCCCAGGACACTGATGATGCCCTCCTCCGAGCCCTGTGGTCCTTGACCGCTCACTCATCAAGCTTTTATTGGGAGAGAGGAAGATGGCTAGAAGCCTTGGGGAAGAATATTCCTGGTCAATAAATATCACATGGGCCGGCCAGATAGCTCAGGGGATTAAAGCCCCTGCTTAGGCAGATACAGGAACTGGAGTTCGATCCCCAGCTTGCCGTGCCAGCCCCACCCCCGGGTGCACTGAGATAGTGAATTACATGCCTGTAATCCCAGTACTTGGAAGGCTGAAAACAGGAGGGTCACTACAAGTCTGATCTGTGTAGCCAGACCCTGTAGACTAAATATATTAAAATAAAATAAAGATCACACATAGGAACAATAAGAAAGGTAAATAAGTCCTGGATTTGGATCAAACCCTGTGGCTGCCTCCTTTCAGCTGAGCAACGTGAGGTACTTTATTTCCAGTACTTTATGAGATCTTGCTTTAAGCCTCACTTTCTTCTCCATAAAATGGAGATCATATACCACCTCAAAAGATGATTGTTATATTAACTGCAGAGTGCATTTGTAAAAAGTGATAACTATAATGCCACCATGCAGTGGAACGTGACTCAGCAAGGAAAAGAGATCAGCTCTGGCCACACGCAGGGAGAACCCCAAGCTGCGGGCAAAATGGAGGAGCTGTTGGGGTCCTTCCTTGGCATGAAAGAGAAGTGGGACAGAGCAAGGGAATCCTTTATTTTAATAAAAGAAAACAAATCCTTCATTGCTCCGCATGGGAAGTCTGTTGAGGAGAAGAAGGTCCCTTGGGAAGGAGGCAGGGGGACAGAAGTGATCCAGTTGGGTTGGGGACACTGGAGCTTGTAGGGCGGTGCAGTGTCACGACAAGCGCTGACTGGGGAAGGCTTGACATGCACGAAAGAGGAAGCTTGTGGCTAACCCAGGGGAAGAAGACAGAAGTCAGGGTAGGAGCGGCTGGCCATTGGTTCCGGGATCCCAGGTCGCCACTACGATTGGCGGACCACCACCTGGGCACCGACCCATCAGAAGCCAAACAAAAAGGCTACAAAGATGTGAGTTGAGTCCTCATATGACATTATGGAAAATTCTTTACTTACTAAGAACGGAAGTCTGATTAGGTCTCTCTAGAACCTGAGGCTGGAGGTTGGGATTGACTTCAACATAATCTGAAAAGTTTGAGGAAGAGGTGACAATGTTCAGTATCTTTTTTTTTTTTTTTTTTTTTTTGTATTTAGTACAGGGTCTACAGGGTCTCACTACATAGATCAGACTCATAGTGAACCACCTGTTTTCAGCCTCCCAAGCTCTGGGATTACAGACACGCACAACCACATCCAGTCACAATCCAGTATCAGTATGCCCCAGGGATGGTGCTGGCTGGTCACACCAAGGATCGAACCCTGGCTGCTGTGTCTGCTTAAGCAGACGCCTTAATCTGCTGAGCTATTTGGCCAGTCCAATGTTCAATATCTTGATGGTGTTTGTTATAGTTATATAGATTTGTAAAACCTCATCAAACTGAACTTCTTTTTATCCACAGTGGGGATTAAACCCTAGTTCACACTCAGCTATATCCCTATCCTTTTTTTTTTTTTTTTTTTTTTTTTTTTTTTTTTTTTTTTTTTTTTTTTTTTTTTTTTTTTGTATATTTTTCTTTATTTTTTAATTTTGAGATAGTATCTTGACAACTTGCTCAGGATTGGCTCAAACTTTATATCTTCTTGCTCCAACCTCTTAGATAGCTGAGATTGCAGATGAAGGAGGCCAAGCAAAATGATCATTTTAAAAGTAAATTACACTAGAGGCAAATCATACCTCAACACACCTGAAATTTTTTTAAATTGTGAAGATTAAATTATTTGAGGCATGAAAACAATATAGCACATGGTAGCTGCCAGGTGTTTTGTTGTTATTGCTTTGTTTGTTTGTGTTCCTCAAAGATTAAAATAAAAATAAAAATAGAGCTGAGTTGCCATCTTCCACTCCACCAATAGAGGGAGATGGTGAACACCATGTCATTCCATTGGATCCCATTCTATCGCATATTAAGCACTGGCCTAAAAATAAATCTCTCTTCATGGGGATTTTAAAATTCACATTCTGTAGGAAGTAATTTCTTTCTGCAAGCCTATGACAAAATAGGTAATATGCTTCATCCTCTCCACCAGCTGCATGAATGATAAAATGATCTTAACCCATGCCATATACAAGAGCAGGGCAAGGGACACCCAAATGGCCTGAGTCACCTGTGAACTCTGGGGCATGACTTGAACATTTCTGTAAGTCTTCCTACCCACAGGAGAATCCAAGCAGGGCTGAGGTCTTGCAGGGCCAAGACTGTGGGCGGTAACAGACTTTGAGAGAAGGTAGACATCCTCCTCCCCAGCCCCTTCCAGCCTCACCTCATCCAATAACAATATTTTCTCTGCTCCCTCTGAAGAGAAAGTCATGTGTTAAATGGAAGATTTGCTTGAGTGAGTCACCGGGAACCTAAGCGAAATCATATTAAGGAAGTAATATTTATTATATCCATAAAGCAACCTGCATAGGCGAAGTGCGGGGGCCAGATGGGAGGCCCAGATGCGCAGGGAGCCCAATCAAGCCTGTCTAAAGGAGACCTGGGCCTGTGAGTTAAAGCTTTTCACCAGGGAGGAAGTGGAGACGCAGCAGCAGGGTAGCTGTGCCCTTCCACGACTCAGAGGTGTGGACTCTTAGAGCAAGATGGAGAACCAGTACCCCCTGCGATGGCAAGCTGCTGAGGTGGCCCAGGAGAATGTGGGGAGGTGGGGGGGTAGCTGCATGGCCCAAGATGAAAGGGGATGTGTGCAAGGACTGTGGGGACTGGAGGAGGCTCAAGGAAAGGCAGAAGAGAAGGAGAGGAGCAGCTGCTGGGTACAATCACCAGTGTCGCTGCTTGGCCCCAGGGTAAACAGGGGGTAAAGTTCAATTTGCACTGTTCTGCAGCTGTATTTCTCAGACAAGACTGGGTTCTATTGCTAATTTTCATATAGGCATCTAGTGAGCTAGTCAGTCCTGGATGGAAGGGTACACAGAAGGGAGAGGAAGAACACCTCTGCCCCCTGCTCTGTACCTTGCTAGGTTGCTCCCTTGTCTCATGAGTGACACATGAACACATCGGTCCTTTCAACTGCATTCCCCCTAGTCCATGGCAACCCCACCTGAGTTCTGAAGCCCAGATCCGTCCTCACCGACTGCAGGAAGCCTCGCCAAGCATCCACGTCTTGCAGTGGGACTTCTAACACTGCAGACAAACCTGAAACTTCATCTCCAAGCTGAGTCCTGCCTGGCCATGGCTGTGGTGTCTCACTGCTGTTGGTCCACAGCAGTGGCCTCCTTCTATACCCACACCTCTCTGTGCTCAGGCTCAGCTACTCTGACTCCCCCCTAATACCCTTGAATGCAAGAGGCAGAATATTCTTCCTTTATTACTCTTGAAGCTCTTGTCATTGGTGAAGAACTCAATGGAACCCATCAGATACCATGCCGGGTTACCGTGAGCAGTGACGTGGACAATATCCAGTGGAGATTGCTCATATAAACCAGAATCCAATTCCCTGATATCTGGGACCGGGGTGCATCCATTCCTCAAGGGACCTACACTTCCTCCATGCTCGGTCTCCGGGACTCTAGAGCCTTGGCCCCTGTGGACTCCACAGGGAGACCTATGCCTCAGGGCAGAGCAATTGGCCCATGGCCTACGCTCTTCAATGACAGCCACTCCAACTGCGATTCCCACGAAAGGGTCTGCCTTTCTTCTAGTGGTAAGGAACACACACGCAAAAGAAATTGCCAGTTTGGTAAGCATTTTACCAGAGAAGAGAGATACCTCAGGCTCAATAACAAAACCACCTCAGATTATAAAAGATTCAAGATATGGAGAAACCAATGTGTCCACCTGGAGCCAGCCATGCCAGAAGCTGTTACCTTTTCACTCATGTGAAACAATGCATTCCCTTTCCTGGTGGAGCCAATTTCACTTGCGTTCCTGGATTCCCTTTCCCAATGGAGCCAATTTCATTTGCAGTCCTGGCATGTGTCATCAAAACTGTCCTAAACAATAAGCAAAGTTTCCCAAGCCTGGTCCTTCGTTAACCTTCACTGAATCACAAAAGAAGGAAGCTTTGAATTGCACTTGAGAAGACCTGAGGTTTCTAATTCCTTGATTAAAGCGGCAGATGATCCTGGAATGTGCATTTCCCTTGCCGAGGAGACTTGTATATATGTAACACACACAGTTCTCCTGTTTGGCTGGGGTTTTATGCTGAGCGGTGACTTATTCAGGCCATGAAGAGGGCTGCTCCACCATCGACCTATTCCTGATCACTTGACCACTCCTGTAGTCTCTGGACCTCACCAACTGTGAGCACTGTGGCCCACCCATGCTGCAAGGGAAGGGCAGCAGGAGAGGAGTGCCCACAGGAACAGGAAGCCCCTGCCCCTTGGCATCCTTCGGCCCAGATTCCAGGGAAGCCTTGTCAAGTCCGTCCCATCACTGAATGCCCATGTCCGTGCTGGAGGAGGGGGCTTGTTACCTTCCCTCCTCACAGCCAGAGGCTACCAACTGCCGAGTGCCATCCAACAGCCCTATACGTTAGGGCCTATCCTTCTCCCCATTTTGCAGAAGAGCAAACCAAGACTCCATGAGGTTACGATCCACATTTAAAGATAACTTCTGAGTTATGACTAGAAACCAGCTCCCTGTGACGCGGCACTCTGATATCCACGTGAGCCACAGGCCCAGTGCAGCTTGCGGCTGGAGCTCCCAGGGCTGGCGCATCCATGCTGCTTCGCAGGTACAAGGAAGGAGAGGGCTCCCTCGGGTCCACCCTAAGATAGTCATCCCACGGGGGCCCTACACAGAGGCAGCACAGTGCGACCAAGGGACAGCGGAGACTTGTGTGGAGCAGCTACCTAGCGAGCACAGAAAAGGAAATCAGACTTTCGTGTCCTCGTGATGAAAATATTTTAGAGCTGTTCTTCCAATCCAGCAGCCCCCATGTGCTTGGATAGCTGAGGAACTAAGCTTTCAATGTAAAGAGCCACAGATGATGGCTGGCGCATTCCACAGTGTGAGACTGAAAGGAGGATAGAAAGTATCTGTAAAAGAAATATGCTCAAAGGAGGACTGATGTGTTTTTAAATCCTGATTGGCTATTGACTGGCATTTGACCTTAGCAGACGATAGCGTAGCCCACGACAGCAACGAAAACCTCTCTTTTGTATGATAGCCGCGAGATCATGCAGATATAGATTCCACAGTATCGAGCACCTCCCCTAACGGAGGCCTGTACCGGATGACTGGGCATGTGGCGGTGGGCGGCACGGAAGAGAACTCAGCCCTGGAGAAAGGTCCAGCCCCACGTACCGAAGCCTGGCGCCTCCTGCGATCTCGCGCGGTGCAGGCTCGGTTCAAGGAGCAGATGTGTTCTGAAAGAGGCTTGGCAGTGTCTCCAGAGCATTTTGCATGAACTCAAGAAAGTTGGGAGGGTTATGCAAATGGGCCTGTTGAATAAAGAATATTCCTAGTAAAATTATTATGCACAACGGTTCCCCCTCTGCATAAGGTGGCAAAAATTATCTCCCTGGTGCCAATTATGTGCTTGTTAGCACTGACATTCTCAGAGTCATTACACCGAATGGGTGCCGTTTATGTAAGATCGACACCGGCTTCTATTGTAATTTTTTCTCTGTTTACAACCCGGTATAATAAATGTCATTTTTTCAAATGTTAAGGTATTTGGTATTTAATCTCTCATTAAGACTCAGAATATGTTTGCCCCTAAAAGGCACAAACAGCCAAGCACCCCCAGGTGTCACAGAATGGAGCACACATTCAGGAGCGGGTGACGGGGTGGGGTCACCAGGCAGGAATTCCCCATCTGCCACCATGTCCTTGAACACGGGGCTCCCCTGCCTGAGCCTCATAGGGCCACGCACGTGCGACCAGATCTGGATATTTCCAAAATCCTTTTGCAGGCTTAACTTACTATATTCCTGGTGGGAAATTCAGCTTTTGTTGTTGTTTAAAATCACACTAATAGTATATTTTTTGAAAAACAGACAAGTGGAATAAAATGGAGAGGGACAGGAAGAGCATATTATAAACCTTGGGAAAAGGAATTCTGGATTTTGTTGTTGGAAATTTTGAACCACCATTAAGATGAAGTGTGAGCATCACAACATATATAAAAATGAAGGGCAGATAGATTAAAAACCCGAATGCAAAAAGTGAAAACTAGAAAGAAAATAGAAAAGGATATTTTGTGATCTTAAACAGAGCCAGCAGGATTTCTTGAAAAAAATTCAAATATTGTAAATCATATCAGAATTTGCTTGTATCATATTTAAGATATTTAACAACAATACACAAAGATAGCACAATGCTAAACAGCGAAATGAGAGATTTGTTAGAATAACTCCCTGGAAAGCACAGAAAAATTAACACCTAGAAAATCTGAAAGTGAAATGAACACTGTATTAGTAAACAACTCTCAGAAAGAGAAGGAAAATTATTAATAAGGGTAGAAAGACTTGTAGAAAATTACTAGGGATTAGTGACATTTAAATCCAAATAACAGGGAGTTAACAAGTGATCCCTGTTTGACTAGTGGAAGTCAGAGAGAAAGGTAGGATCGGATCTTGACAAAAACGTAGTATCGCGGGAATGCCCGCGTCTGGCTGGAGGGAGCAGGAACACCTCAGCCCTCTGAGACGTTCTGAGGAGGCTCCCGATGTTCCGCATGCCAACACCCAGGTGCCCAGCGCTGCCATCCACGACCACACATCTGGGAGAAATCCTCACGGGTGGCAGAGAAACACACACCCTGGATGTGCCCTGCTGCGTCCATGTGGCGTGGGAATCAGCCTTCGTCAGGCCTGCAGGTGAGCAACCTGTGGTGGGCGACAAAGCAGGAAGTACTCTGCATCTGTCAGGAAAAACAGCCAGGTCTACAGGCAGCAGGGCACACAGAGCTCAGAGACCACACCGGGCAACAGGAGTGCAGGTCGGAGGAGTCCCAGGAACCATTTCTGCGGTTTATGAAAGCTTCCGTGCCAGGTGCATGCTTTCCGAGGGTGCAGACGCAATCTGGTGTTCCATGTCTTCAGGCTCCACATCCACACATTCGACCAGTGGTGGGTCCAGGTAGCTCGTGTCTGTAAGCACGTATGAATTTTTGTTGTCTTGTTCCCCAAGCCGTGTAGTATAATAGTAATTTAAATGGCACTTATGTTGTATTAAGCACTATGAATAACCTAGTTATGATTGAAAGCATGCAGGAAGATATCTGTAAGCTGCATACAAATGCTAAACCATTATAGGTAAGCAGAGTCCACAGATTTCAGTCCTTTTGAGAGTTTTGAAACCAATGCCCCATGATGCCAAGGGGATGGCTGTGTGCACAAATGGCCAGACAGTGGGTTGGGGGACATAAAAGTGATGATAAGTGCCGATGTGGGCTTGGAGGTGGGTCAGGAAGGAAGAAGGGAAGTGGAGGGGGGAGTAATTTAAAACAAGTCTTGCAGAGAAATCTACATAGTGCTATCCACATGAACCCCCCTCTCTAGAAAGAAAAATAAACACACAACAACAAAGACTATCCATTCTTCCCCACACTATGGGACAGCAGAGGATACACAGATTGGAGATGATAGGTGATAGATAGGTAGATAGACAGACAAACAGACATTTAGTTACATATGTACATACATAGATGCAACCTATCATTTAACTTGCACAACAAATCAGTTATATCAGCCTCAATATCTATCATGGTTTGTGTCTAGATATTCCCCCAAAGGTTCATGCAGTCATGGAGGGCAGGTTTTTCAGAAGCTGCTGATACCGGAGTATGTGATTCCTCGGTCAGTCCAATGATCAGTTTGGCATAGCACTGGCTAGGATTAAGGGTATGTACATCACACCCACCATAGAGCAGGCTGCCTGCATACAATATAGGGGTCAGAAAGAGTCTTGTCTTATTCCCCTTGTTGCTTCTGCTACTTTGCGGGTGCTGTGAACTGTTCTCCACCACACCCCTCTGCCAAGCCAAGCTACCTTGGAGCCAGCCAACTGTGGACTGAAACCTCTACAATATAGAGCATATCTAAGACACTGTTAGAGTTTAAAAGTCTGGAAACTAAGGCTGAGTTACAGAAAACAGCTGCTTGAGCTTATCAGGTGCAAAAGGAGCCACATGGGACTGGATCCTGGACACCACGGTGCTCAATTCAGACTGCGTCTCGTGTCTTGTTCCCTTCCTGTGAGCTCCTTCCTGCCATTTAGACCTGGGCACATGTCAGACACGGGCCCCCATCTCCAAGGTGTAGACTGCATCAGACACATCCCTGTGTACCCAGCCCTCATGAGTCCAAGGTGACACAAGCCGTGGGTCCCGAGTGTAGGAAGGTATATTCGCCCATAATGCTGTAGAACAAGGCATCCTGCAGCCTCATTCACCAGTAGGGGAGAGGTGCTTGTTCACACCCACTGAAATGACTTCTGTTCCGAGCAATGTGGAGAACCTGGAGCACTGTGGTACCGTTGGAGGAAGAGTACAACACTGCAGCTGCTGTAGAAGACCGTATGGAGGCTTCTGAGAGAATTAAACCAGAAATTACTCTGCGATCCAACCACTCTAATTCCAGATACATTTCCAAAATACCCAGGCAGAATGCAGAGCAGCACAGATATCAGCAAGTCCTCATTTGCAGCAAAGTTATGTACATGAGCCAGTAGGGAGAAGCTGCCCAAGTAACCATCATCATGGATGAGAATTGAGACCGTCATGCTAATAAAATAGACACATAGAAACCCAGACAAATGCTCTGTGACTGCGCACTCCCGGGACATGGAGAGAAACCATGTTCAAGAAGTCAGAGGTAGACCTGTGAGAATCTGAGGGAGGGGCAGATGGGAACTTGCTCAACCAGTGAGAGTTCCAGCTTTGTCAGAGAAAGCATCCTGGGTGGGTGGCGCAACAATTTGGATACAGTTAACGCTACTGAACTATGCAAATTAATATATAAATATTGTATATTAATACATCTATGTATACAGCAGTCCCTCGTGTATCATGGAGGTTATGTTCCAGGCACCCCCACAATAAGTGAAAATCAGCGAAGTACAGATGCTGTATTTACTTTAGTATTTATGTATATATTTTAAGGCTTTATAAACCCTCCCCATACTCTTATAAACCTTCCCACACTGTTAAAAAACACTTCTAATCTTCTTAACCATTTTTTAAACTCAGATACCTATATAATTTTAACAACAGATTATATTGTACAGTTTTGCAAAATCCCACGATATGTGAAAAGTATGCAATAAACAATTTAGATTAAGGGCTGGCCAAATAAGTTCAGTAGATTACAGGCCCAGGAGTTCGATACCCAGGCCTGCTGTGCCGGCCCCACCCCCAGAGTGTGCTGAGAGGGAGATTGAGCCTGTGTGTGGTGGCAAGCACCTGCAATCCCAGCACTTGGGAGGTTGTACACAGAAGGATCACTATGAGTCCAATCTACACAGTGAGACTGTGTAGACCCTGTAGACCCTGTCCTAAATACAAAAAAAAAAAATTAGATTAATATTTTTTTGAAAACCTGTGAAACAGTGAGTCCACAAAAGTCAAACCGCAAAATAGCAAAGGACTCCTGTATATGTGTATGTGCATATGCAAATATGTATGCTACATACATGTTACATGTGATATATACAGTACTATATGTGTGTTGTGCCTGTATGTGTATTTTAGAAATATGTGTAACTGACATTCCAGAGACCTCTAGGCAGAATATAGCACAATCAGAGTGTATTGTGGGTGGTGGTAGTGAAGCCTTAGAGAAGATATATTCCTTCCTAAATAGATTTGCTGTCAAACTTTCCACTCTGGCCAATACCTAATATGTCTCAAATTGCTATTCTTCACATGGTTTCTGGAAATGAGCTTGGCTAAGTGGCCATGAGAGTTTGTCGTTGAAAGAACCCTGGACTCTTCTGACATCATGTGGGTGTCTGGACACACGTATCCCTTTCAGCCCTCAAGAGCCAAGAATCAGATGTGCTTTTACTTCTCTGTTTATCTCTAGTGGCTGCCACACAAAGGATTCTCAAAACACTTTAGCTGAGTGGCATGAAAATGAGTGTGTTATATTTTCCTAATCTGGAAAATTAATTACATTGTATTAAAAATAAAGAAATCTGCCACAGAAGGACGAAAGGAAAGAGACATTGACCTGACTCCTGACATTAAAACACGAGAGACTTTCTTTCCTGTCCATTCTCTGCCTTTGCTATCACTGTCCAAGCAGGAGTCCATCAGATGGGCCCCTCCGCACACAGTCCTATAACTTGCAATTGTGCTCCACGGAGAGCCTTTACTCAGGGCTCAGATCAGTTCTGAACTCACTGGGCTTTTTGACCTCGCTTCTTCCTGCCCACCTCCATGTGCTCAGAGCCACTGAAGTGCTGCAATTGTGCTAGGCCAGTGGAAATCCTCTGCCAGGGTCTAAGAGTTTTAGTCTACAGAGCCAGGACATAAACCCAGCCCATGAATCCAATTCAAGGACTGCTGGCCCACAGCCTCCATGCAAACGACATAGTCCAGATTGCAAAGCCAAATTCTAAGAGCTTCTGCCCTTTCCCTGGAACCTCAGTGACCACCGAATCTCCTGGAGCTCTTGGAACATCCCCTCTCGTAGGAGCTACAGATGATTTTTTTCACCATTGTTGGTGACTGGCAACACCACACCATAACAAACCCCATGACACAGCTGGCTCTATAAGTGGCCATCTGTCCCTGGCCTGGATCACGATGGCTGTCCTCAGGTCAAGACTAAGTGCCTCCAATAACTGGGTTATTAGTCTTGAATCATTCCCACCCAACCTCCCAAATGTGCTATTGCCCAGTCAAGAATGGGCTGGCATCATAACTCCTTACTCATGAGTATGCCTGCTATGACTCTGATGAATTCCACAACTTAAGGGTGAAAGCCATAGTTATTTATGATATTAGCACTTACTCATTTGGGGATTCTGCTTAATCCAGAGAAAGCCTTATGATTAAGAGGGTACAGAAAACAGACAGTTGGCAAGATTAGTCTGGGTTTCCCCAATTTCAGACAAGCATGCACAGCTTAGGATAGTAGTGGAGAACTAAGCTAGGGTCCTATATTTCTTTCAGTTGCTCCAGAAAAGAAAGTCCATAGAGAATATCTTTCATAAGTCTCAACTTGACTTTCAGATTAAGGGAAGGGATATCAACCTTAAGACTTCTGAAAGGTAAATTTTCTTATCCTTTCAGTGTCTTGTGACCTTTCAAGTAGATGTGGACAGGATCACTACATGACCCTTTCATCCAAAGCCAAAGCACTTCATACTAAGCTCTGAGCTAAGTACTGGGAACAGAATGGACTCTGCACAGGACCTTCTCCAAAGAGACAAGACGTGGACCAAGGCTCCACCTCCTGAGGTGGATACATTTCTGCTGTGCTGACCTGGATGGGAACAGAAAGGATGGAAAGATGCTACTGCTTGCCTCATCCTAGTCTACAACAGTACAGATGAGAAGATAGAAAAAGAAGCTTCACCGTACACTTGCAGGATGCAGGAGCAGGATCTGTGATGCAGGAGACTTATGTGTTCAGTACCTGAGGCAGTGATTCTTTCCCTCTGATAGCCCTGTGCTGGCAGAGAGGTACCAGCTGATTTTTTAAAAACTTTTGTTATTACATACTTTTGCTTCCACAATGAAAAAAAGTTACTAAGGCAGAATGTGATACCAGGAGTGGGGTTGCTGCTGTAACTATATCTGACCATGTGTTTTAAAAGCCTTCAGAGATGGTTTATAAAAAAGAGTTTAATAAGGTTTAAACATGCCAGCTAAAAAAGCAGAATTAAAACACCTTACACTATACTTGATGGGAGACTCTTCTCAGGGCTCAGAAAATCAGAATGCTAACAAAAGGGATGTCAATAAAGATGGGCTTGAGAGGTTTCTGGTAAAAAAGGAAACAAAAATTGGCTGTTAGACTCCAAGAAATATGTGCTGTCTTGACAAGGTGCATGTCGGCATTTTGCTTGTATTCAGAGACTTTGCCTGAGACCAAAATTAAGGGCGGAAGACTAATCTTACAAAAATAGTTCAAGACTATCTAATGTTGAGGTTGTAACATGGCTATTGTTGAAGGCTTTTAGTGAGATTCATGTTAGCAATCAAGACAAAAATGCTTTAGAACATTTTGAGTTTGGCCCCCAGAAAAGCTCTAGTGAAGCTACAGACTACAAAGTCAGAGCCAAAACCAAACCTGATCACTACCCAAATCATGGCTTGAGGGATCACTTAAAAGCACAACTTTATCCTTTATAGCTTCAAAAATGCAAAAACAAAAGATTTTGTTTTAAAAACAAACCCAGAGCAACATGTTCCAAAAATGGTAATGATCAAAAAAAAAAAAAAGTTGTTCCTCAGAAGATAATTCAGGAGTGGAGAGATAGCTGAGCAGCCTAAGCACTTGATTGGCAAGCACAAGGACCCTTGTTCAATCCCTGATACTGCATATCATGTCAGCTACCAAAACCAGGCATAGTGGCACATCCCTATAATCCCAGCACTGGGGAAGCTGAGACAGGAGGGTCACTATGAGTCTGAGCTGTATAGTAAGACCATGTCCCAAATAAATACAAATTTTTAAAAGTTAATCTGTAGACACATAAACCCTGTGGCAGCCCCCCACTAAAAAAAAAAAATATGCCTAGGTATTGCTCCACTTGCCAACAGATCTTGATGTCCTCTATGTGGTGCTAGTTTTACCACATACTACAAGGTCAAACCGAGTGAGCAGAACCCACATGGAACCAAACCAGACACACTGACGTGAGTAAAACAAGTTTATTGGAAGCTCATGAACAGGCCTCTCTTGTGGACCAAGACAGCCCCAAATAAAAGAGAACAGGGGATTTTATGGGGGTTTTTAGGAGAAGGTGTTCATGGGCTAGAACGGCCAGATTTCAGAGTTGTGGTTTGGCTCTCCGTGTGGGGCCAAGGAGAAGTGAGCCACGACCAGGATACAGAATGGAAAGCGTTTGTGGCAGGGTACCTGGGAAACCAAGAGGGAGACTACTTGGGGCAGAGCGCCAAGGAAACCAAAAGTTCAAGCCCATCACCTGGGAAACCTTGAGTCCTAGCTCATCACATACAAAACACAAGAGTTGTGAGATCAGAAAGGCTTCCACCTAGATTTCAACAAAAGGCCTGAGACGCGAGAAGCTGTGCCTCTAAGCAGGCAGGGTGTAAAGATAAAAGTATAGTACAGACTCCAAAAGGTTAGAAAAGCCAAAAGTGTACACTGTCCAAGAGAAACTGCAAAGAGTGAACAAAGCCAAAGAGAAAAAAAAAAAAAAGCCCTCGGAGCCACAAACACCAAAGGTGCCACAGAGACAGAGCCAGCACAACACTTTCGAGTTCACAACTTGTCACAGATCACCAGAGACCCTACATGCAAACTAAGATTCAGTGTTTTCTATGCTAGATTTTGGTCTTGTCTTGTTCTCATGCCTTGCTATTCCTGTTTATAACTTTTAAAATTAAAATGTCTACCTTGTGCCATTCAATGTTAAAAGTGTTTAACGTTCTTTTCATTTCCACAGGATCTTACAGCTCAGAGTTTGCCTTAGATCTCAAAAGGGACTTTAGATTCAGATTTTTTTAGCATTGCTTAAACTCTTAAGACTTTGGCAATTCTTGGATGTAGACTAAGTGTCTTTTACATAAAGAGATACACATAAGTCTTTGGGGGTCAGGACTGCAATGTTATGACTTTTGTTCCCCAAAGCCACAGGAGGTCATAGGTGGGGCTTTCTCAGAGGTGACTAAATCTAGAGTGTGATGCTAAAGTTGATTCATGGTACCATACTAGGTTCAAGGACACCGCCCTAAGAACCCTGGATGTGATATAAGGGATAGAAAGACCTGTGGTTATCCCTTGTTTGCTTTGCCCCCTTCTGCCCACCATAAACTATTTCTGCTCTGTAATGCCCGTCTGCCATGCCACCCTGCCTTGAAGCCAGCCAGCTATAGACTGAAACCTCTACGAACTGTGAGCTCAACAAACCTTTCCCCACCTTCCACATTGGATGTCAGCTATTGTGCCTCAAGAATGAGGAAAAAAAGGAACTAAAACAACCTGGCCAAGGCCAGGTTGCTGTTCTCAAGGAGTTATAACCTGGAAGGTGAGGTTGATATCCACCAGGGAAAGAAATATTCATGCAGTGAGCCATAGGTAAGAGGTAAGGGTTGAAGGTGGGTGACAAAAGCCAGAACTTAGAGGATTTCATTCCTGGGATTTGTGAAGCACTGTCACACATCACACCTATACTTCCTTTACTCCTTCCTAAAAAAGGAATTTGCTGCTAAAACCATTGGGCTCCACTGGGAAATGCTGCCCCTATCCACAGCTTTGCGTGGGAGACGTCGCCTCCTTCCACAGAGCCTCCCAACCGTCCCAGGCCTCCCTGCTCCTTCTGTCCCCCCTCCCCCGCACTGGATCCCAAGCCCCACCATCCCCGCTGCCTCCCATTTTTCTCTCTGCACTTCTCGCCTTTCATTTCTGACCAAACTTCTGATGACGGGAACACTGATAAATTAATGATTGTAATTAATAAAAATTGACTCTGTGCTAATAAATTATTATGAAATGGCCTGTCGAGGGTTTTAATGAAATGCAAAAAGCTGCAGTAATGAGATGAGTGTGTGCATTTTTTCAGCCAAGACGTGAGGAAATACATCTGCAGGGTGCTTGGGTGTCTACAAGGAAAGAGGCCGGGAGAAGAAAAGTGGGATAGGCCCAGTGATCAGAGGGGATCGGAGGACTTCTTTTTTATTTAATAGCTACTAGTTAAGACCTTGAGCTTACATTGTTTTATCAACCTCACCAGGTAGATACTCCTAACTTTTCCAGACAAGGAACTTGAGGCTCAGAAAGGATAAGAAATTGCCCTAGGCCCGCAGCAAGGACACTGGAGATAAGAAACCACACCTAGATATTTTGGACCCTAAGTCCTCCTCTGCCCAGCAGCCAACCACTCAATCATGCTGCCTTTGAAAAACTCAGTACTAGGGGCTGGGGAGATGGCTCAGTGGAGAAAGTGCTTCCCTGGCAAGCACAAGGGCCTGAGTTCAATCCCCGGTTCAGCCAAAAAAAAAAAAAAAAAAAAGAAATATTCAATGAAAAACTCAGTACTTACAAATCAGAACTATGAGTTGAGGGTCTGATCCAGTCACTTGGCATCATTACTGAGGCCAGATGGTTGGACTCTTCCAGCCTCAGTTTACCCATCTTTAACAAAGATAGCAGCTTCCCTTCCACGTGCTTCTGTGCCTATGCAGCTCAAAGAGGCGTAAGACAGAGCAAGGTGCACACAGCAACCCCACATGCCCTCCCGCTCCCAGAGCTTGACATTAGGAGTGTTACCTATAAAATCTCTGTGAGAGAAGGGGTGCAGGGTTGTGGGGGGGAGGCTTGCAGTACCCTCATTCCTGCCCCAACCCAGCTCTGTGGAGTGTTTAATATTACAGGGTTGTCCCCGTTCTTCGTAAACTATAGCTGTGAATGTAAAACAACCGATTTTTACAACAGAATTGTTTAACCCTGCACCAATTAAAAGTACCTGTTATTAAAAAAGGTAATTATGCTTTAATTAGTTTGACACAAGACATTAAGCAGATTATTATCAAAGCCAGGGAAATAGTAACTTCAAAGCAATTTCCCCTCTTGAAAGAGGCATTTACATGCTGCCGTCAGAGCAAGATCCTCACTCCAGGCACTTTTTAATGTAGGCAATCCAGCGCCTGACTCGAGCAGCTTGGAGCTTCGCGTAGGGGATGCCCACATGACAAATGAACTTGTGGCTGGGCTGCAGGAACTCTTCCCCCAGAAGCCCACCTCCTGGGCAGAGACTGGCTGGCCACCCCCGTGCCATGCAGGAGCAAATCTAGGTGGAAGCTACTGACAAGACCGAGAGCAGGGCTAAAGAAAACACACTGGGCAACCGTATGGGACAGCGCCACCCTCAGATTTCTCCCAATATCCTCTTTTTGACCACCCACCCCCCAAGGGATGAGATCCTATTTGTGAGGGACAGAAACAGGTTACTCACCAACAGTGTGGCAAAGGGTAGGGGACTGAATTTCTCCCTTCCAACTAAGGATAGAAAAAGCACTTCCCTTAAAAACATTGTTATTCAAAATATAGACCAAATCAGGGCACCTCTATTTCTCCTGAGTACTCTTTCAGGTGCTGGATCCTTCCAGAGACTCTGGTCCTCCCTCTCACTATGTCTTGATATCTTCTCTTCTATATTCTTTCCCTACATCCTTTCCCTTATATTTATTTTAAATTAATATATAATAACTATACATACTTATGGGGTAGTGTGTGATAACCAGGTAAATGGATCCTAAATACATGCTGAGAAAACTGAATATTTTATGTAGACAATGAAACTAAATCTTTACCTCTGTCTATATATAAAACCCAATGCACAATGGTTCACAGACCTCAATACCAGACATGAAACTATAAAAGTGCTAGAACAGAACATAAGGGAACCACTGCCCTTTTTGGCTAAGACTTCAAAAGTTCAGGCAACAAAAGTGAAACGGACGAGCTTCTGCACAGCTCAAGAAACAGTCGTCAGAGAGAAGAGGCAAACTAGGGAACAGGAAAGAGCACCATCCCCTGCTGGATTCCTGAGGCGGGCAGTACGGTTGGTGGGAACCAGCTGTCTGAAGAGCAGGCAGCCCTGTGCCCGGTGCCTCTGTGTGTCAGCACCACGGCCAGCACCGAAGCGCTGGGTTCCTCTTGATCCTATCCCCACCTCTCACGAGCTGTGCACCCTTGGGGGGTGACTTGTGCAGCTCTCTCAGCCTCAGTTTTTTGGTCTTTCAAAACAAAGACACCTAAGCTCCACCGCTACTGGGAAGATTTCAGGTCAAGCGCTCACCAAGGAGCCCGGCTCAGGCCTGAGAACCATTATTATTATTATTATCAGCCTGTGTCTCCTGACTGGTGTGCTACACACCCACATCGGCCTGTGGAACTACACTCTCCAGCAGACTGGGGAATGTGTATCTATCATCATAAACCAGGCAACGGGGAAAGACCAGATACTTGAAGAAGGAATTTAGATCCCTTCCCTCCTGCTGCCACACAAATAATGCCTACTTTATTTTGTCACCAAGATGCAAATTTCCTTGTCCCTCGGTACACTTGTAATAGTATTTATTATTACATATGGCATGTGTTCACCCTCCGCACTTTGTCGGGCACATAGTCTGGTGCAGACAGAAGCAAGTAATGGGCAATTGGCCGTAAGGACTGGGTACATCAGAGTCGTCCTCTCCACTCTCCTCCTGATTGTTTGGTTGCCACATCTGTCAGTGCAGGTGCCTAGAAGCCTTCTCTAAGGACCCAATAATATACCCGATGCTGCCAGCAGAGCATCCTTGGTCCTGGGGTCTCTGCTCTCATTGGAGGTCACCCTGACGCCCCCACTTGTGTACTCAGGTCCCCACCTGAGCCTCTCCCTTTCCCTCCATGCTCTGGAATCTGAGCAGAGCTGGAGGAGCTGCTCCTAGCAGCAGAGCCTCCAGCCCATCCTGCCGTTGCCATGACAACAATGCCAGCATCAATCTTCTTCAAACCCCTCTTCCCAGCTCTCCCTTTCTCCCTCCAGTCCTATCTATGCCTGCTGTGCTCCCCAGCAGAAGATGCACGACCCGGGGCCAGGATCACGCTATGGGGCCAGAGGAAAGAGGGGAGAGGGGGGAAGGCTCAGGATGGGGCTCAGTCAGCCAGCAGGGGGCTGGGAGGTGTCTTCGGTCTGCCACCCTCCCCAGCAAGCCCCATCCCCGGGGCACTTCCGGGCACATGTGTCACATCAGCTTTCATGTTAAACTTTTTTCCTGCATCACACCAGTCAAGTTTAGCATAAATACACCCTTCCTGGGAAGTTTCTTCTGGGATTATTCTCCCTGACCTCATTCCCTCCAGCTCTGGTGGGATTAATAGTCTCCACACATCCTCAGGACTCCTGCATCACGGCAATTATCTTGCTACATAGCATCCCAACTTCCATTAAAGCCTTGTAAAATCTAGGTTGTATTGTTACATAATATTCCCATTTATCAGATGGATGAACTAAACCTCATGGAGAATAAGTTGCCCACAGGCAAGCGGTCTAGTCCAGTGACCATTTGACCGATCTCTTTTGGACTACAAAATCCAGGTCTTGCCAGTGTACCAGTTAGGGATCAACTTGATGTAGAAAACCAAGAGCAATGCATGTGGCCAGCTGTTGAATTGCCCAGGACACAGGCTGGGTACCAACAAGAGCCACCCAAGTTAGTCTTGGTGACCAAATGTTCCCTTGACTTTGCCCAGCTGTTTGGGATATGGGCCATGGTCCATTGAAAGAGAATCAAGTGGGTTGATGGGAGGTGCATTGCTCCGAAGCCTCAGGGAAGCTGTTTCCAAGGAGGCGGTACAATGCGGTGCATCCACAGAACCACACTCTAAGAGCCTTAGGTCATCAGAAGGCCACCTGTTTGGCCCTCATGGGAGGTCACAGCTGGTAGGATGCTTATAGATAATTGCCCCGCCTATCTATGTAAGAGGCTGGAAAACTGAGCACCAGAGGAAGACAAGGACAAATCCAAGGTCATCTGGCTACTGGCAAGAGGCAGGTCCAGGGCTTGAACCTAAGCCTACCTTAGTCCTTCATCTACTCCTACACTGGAATAGGCAGAGCCTAGGCCCCCTGGCATCATCAATTCACCTACAGAAAAGAACCCACATTGCCAGCCAGGGGCAACGCTCAATGACTGGCACACATCAGTCCGAATGCAATGCACTACAAAGAGGGGATGGTTGCTCACCTTATCTATTGGATGAAGAAATGAGGACTCGTATTAGTTTCCCAAGGCCGCTGTCATACAATACCACATACTTAGTGGCTTTAAAAAAGCCTGTCATATTATATCTTATTAAACATCCCAAGTTTATAATATTACAGTTCTGGAGAGCAGAAGTCTAAAATGAGTCATGCTGGGCTAAAAAGAGGATATCAACAATGCCATCTGGACACTGTAGGAAAAGCGGCTTCCTGTCCTTCCCACTTCCCAGAGGCTGCCTCCCCCCCCCAGGCTTGTATCCCCTTAGTCTGTCTTCAAAACCAGCCAAGTAGGACTAACCCATCTTGCTCCCATCTTTCTGGCTTTCTCTCTTCTGCCTCTCTTCCATTTTTAAGGATGCTAGTGGGCATACCAGGCCTTTTCTATAATCCATGATGATCTCCAAGCTTGAATGTCATGGCTTTGCAGGCTTTATTCTACCTGCGAGCTTCCTTCTCCTCTGACACAAAACCTAACTTAGTCATGGATCCATGGGGTGATGGAAATGAGCTTTGAGTCATCCATGGAGTTGCTGGAGATAAAAGCTGGACACCGAGTCTCCAAACAGACAATCAGGAAGGGATGAGGTGGGATTTATAGTTGCTTCTGTCCCCTGTCAGGAAAGTGGACTTCCCAAGGCCCTGGTGTCCCGGCCTCTCCGCTTCACGTGCATCCTGCTTTCCCCACATTGTAACATGCCTGACCCCCGGCCCTGCTGGCTCTCTCATGCTCCTCAAACTTTGCCTGGGTTTTTGTTACATAACTTTCCTACTGTCTCTGACTGATGGCCTTGGGTTTACCTTCCAGGTCTCCTCAGTGATGCCAAGGAAACCTGGCTCCTTCTAACCCCACACTGCCCTTCCCTGTCCTTCTGAGGCTGCTGTTATCCACGTAGATGTCTCAACCTATACAAAGTCCCACTTGGGCTCAGAAACATAGTCATTACATCTGAATTTGATTCTAAAAGGGAAATTCTTTAAACATAATTTCTTGGCTAGTATCCATGCTAGACTCAGAAAATGTTAAGTTACACATACTGCCTGACAAAGACACATACAACCTACTTCTGTCTCAGAATGGTTCTAAAATTAGAGCAAATGCCATGTTAACCACCACAGTTAAAATCAAAATGATAGATTTCTCTGGTGAAGCCAATTCTAAAACATTTCCGAGGCTGGCCGTCAGAAAGCTCACTCTCCATTTGTCCTATTACGATCCTTGTAATCGCTCTTTACAATTCCACCCTGACTGCCCTTCACATGGTAAGGTCAGGACCACTGACCTCACTCACACTCACTTCCTGTTTCAGCCCCAAGACCTGTCACTACCTCCTGTGCAGTTAGAGCCAATCCCAGCAGACCTGAGGCGGAGGTTGCTAGTGTCAAGATGATGGCAGCTTTGAGGACTCAAGATAGAAAACCTCAACTTCTGGGACAACTGCACATTTAGCTGGTGCACACTTTCACCATGTAACTGGTGGCTACTTTCACTCAGACCTGAATTAAGGACTTCAGAGCCCTGCAATGCTACCCAAGAAGTAGGACTCCTGTTGATTCCACAGCTGGTAAATAAACATCAAAGATTCCATTCAATGACAAATCATAGAACACGCTTTCACACTTTTGTTTGAGACTAGGGTACCTACACTCGCTACCACATGTGTGCTCCGTGGAAATTGCTGTCTTTCTCTAGGGCTCAGAGACTCATAAGAACTGCTTCCTGTGCACACTGGAGCAATTCAAGGAGATATCATAGGTACCTGGAGTAGCACAAAGGGAGCTCCCAAGAAATGTTTCCTTTTTGACCAAAGTGGAACATAAGCAAGTTCTTGTGTTCCGCTCCTGCCTCCTCTGTGCTTACCTGACTCCTCGCTCCCTGAGAGCAAAGGAGAAACAAGTGACAGAGGTTCCAGTCACTAGATGGGCATGACTTGTCCCAAGTTGTGCCTTTAGCTCTACTGCCCGCCAGCTGTTCAACCTTGAGACAATTCTGTCAACCTGTCTGCAATCCATTTTCCTGCAACACATGCAAATATATCCACCCCCCACACCGAGAGTTGTGAGAAGCACATGGTGAGTGAGTCAAAGCATATTGGAAACCAGCAAAGCACCCTCTTGAAAAAATACTGAACAGCCTGTAGCAGTGGCCTGTGCTGCCTTCTGGAGGCATCTTAACAGAGGAGCATACAAAACGTGGTGCCCCTGACCTTTTAATACTCTTCCTCAAGGTCATCGTGGGCCCAGCCCCACACCCGCACCACTCCTCCAAAATCTTCCTAGACTGTCACTGCCTTTAATATTCCCAGTGAGGTCAGCCCTGGCCAAAGGCTAGAATCCGCTGAAGGCAAGAGACAAACTACAAAATGACAATGCGGCAGAGTTAAACAGTCTTGGCCGGTGGTTCTCAGTTGTGGGTGATTCTGCTCCCGGGAGTGCACTGACCAAGATATGGGGGCACTTGGTTGTCTTCAAATTGAGCTATTCCTACTGACATTTTCAGCTAGAAGTTGGGGATGCAGCTTCACATCCTATGATGCACAGGACAGTGCCCCACACCAGAGAAAGATCCAGCCCTGAGTCAGTCGTGCCAAGTCAGAGAAGCCCCTGTCTGGGGTGAGGCTCGGGCACTGGTATGTCGGGAGAGCTCCTCAGGTGACTCTAATGAGCGCTCTTGGGTTAATCAAATGCTCAGCAATTAGCCGCGGGGAATTAGAGACTTTCAGATGAGGCCTCTCTAATCAGCCAGCTGTTATTAAATCATCAATAGCCGAGGCCAAATTAAACCCAGCGTTAGGAGTGCTTGCAGCGCTGACTTGCCTGCTTGTCCTCAAGCCATCAGCTTGTGGCTCTCCAGAACCAAGAGCAGAAGCATTATGGGTGTGTACAGCTCTTCTGGTTTGTTTGCTTGTGGTTGGTTTGGCTTGGTGAGTTTTATTTTTTTTTGAGGGCTGGGGGTTGATGCGAGGGCCTTCATGCTGAGCTACACACCCATCCCTTCTTTAAAAAAATTTATTTTGAGACAAGGTCTCACTAAGCTTCTAAGTTGCCCAGGCTGAGCTTGAACTTGTGGTCCTCTTGCTTTCCAGAGTGCTGAGGCTACAGGCATGAGACCCATGGATAGCTGTGTAGTCATAAGACTGAGTCCATTCTGAGAAAACTGGAATGCACTTATCACCACAGTTTCCGCCTCTCTCTTTCTTCTTTTCTACCACTCACCACTTATTGGGTAGACATGCAATGCCAGCCCAATATAAAACAGTTGACCACCCCGCCCCTTAGCTCATTTCATGCTCAGAAGCCTAAGAGACAGACAGGTAGATGTTCAGATCCACAATTCCCAGGAATTCAGGGGTCAAACGATGTGACCAGGGAAGCTTCCCTGTTAAATATCAGCATCAGACTTGAACCTGGGCCTGGCAACTACCTAGTCCTGCCACGAGACCGTGCCACCAGCCTCCTCTGATGCAGATGAGGCCCAGGGATGCCCCTCTCTGTCCTAAGAATCTCTGCTGTCTCCGTGATTATACCCCTCAGTCTCATTTCTAGGTCAAGACCCAGCCAATTAAAAAGAAAAGAATGAAGCCTCTGAGACGACCTTCAGCCAAAACCAATTAACAAAGGCACCTCCTGTAACTGCAGGCTGCAGACACGCAGATAGAGACAGAGCAGAAAGCCATCCTGGGGCTCTGCCCTGACATCTGCATGTCCACTTGTGCTCTGCCAAGAACCCGTGGCCATCTCCATGAGACAGAGAGGGACACTGAGGATAGCGGGGTGAACACGATGGCCGTCTCACCAGCAAACAGGGAGCATGGTGTCAGAACCCAAGTCTGTTCAGTCCAACACCCTTGCTTTCAGCGTTTTATTCTACAACATGAGAAAAAGCCTGATTTCTTGTTGATTTAACAGCCCAGAGTGGGCAAAGCGCTCCTGACAAATCCCAGAAGATTGTCTCAGGGAGGTGTTCGTGTTGAGCAAACAGTAGTACACGTGTCCTAGGCTATGTCATGCTGTTTCAAATATTGACGAGGCCCATTAAGGAATTCCGAGAGTACAGGCTGCTTTCAGCAGAGCAGGTCCTGTGTTCAGAAGGCTGAGTGCAGCTACAAACCGAGTGCTTCCTTGGCCTGGACAAGCCCCAAGCTCCATCCTTCCACATGCACACAGAGTGTACACACCTATAAGCCCCTGCAGACCTCCGCCAAGCAGCCCTCCCTGTGACTGCGGAGGTGTGAACTCCACAGTGCCCTGTGCATTTCGATGAAATGATATTTTATTAAATAAACAAATGGGAACCTTTCTGGTAGATTTATGAACAGTTCCTCAAGTCGTACTTGTTCGACCCACTGCGGATTTACAGCCCTGCATTAACCTCGTGAGCACTCATAACGTTTGCTAAGATAATGCTGGCAGGAGAGAGGAGGGATTTTTATAGCTGAGTAATAATTAGGAAATGCAGGCAGGACAGGGGCTCCTGTCTATGGGTAGCTGTTAATCCTGACCCTTTTCTTGCGGGTTTCTCCTCCACGGCTTATCTGGAGTCTGGTTCCTACTTTTAAAGACATATGTCACTGCTGTGGTGGGGCAATACTCTGAAAGAGTGGAAGGCTCAGCTGCCTGGGACCCCAGCGCCATCTGGTCCCAGCTACCCAGACAGTGGGACTCAGCGTGTGTGCTCAAGGCTTGAAGGGAGGTGCTGTCCCCGGAAAAGTGCTCAGTCCTGGGGCTGGGTGGGGAGCAGGCCTTTTTTTCCTCTAAGGAGGAATGGTTGTTTTTGCACGTTCTGCCTTGTAAAGGATTTTGTTCCAGGAACAAAGAGAAGGCATAGTGGTACTGGAAGCTTGGGAGGAGTCAGGGAAGAGGAGTCTTGACAAATGGTCAGAGGACAGAGAGAAATAAGCAATCGAGAGGCATTAGTAATAAGAACTACAAAAGCCAAGAGGATGGCAAGTTTAAACCCAGCCTGGATGATTTAGTGAGAATCTTTAGCTCAAAACAAAAGGGCTGGAGATGTAGCTTCATGGTAGAGCACCCCCGGTTGGATTTCCAGTATGGAAAAAAAAAAGAAAAGAAAAGAAAAATAACATGGCTGCAGAGAAGAGCCACAGGCGGGAGAGTTAAAGGCCAGGTGCCTAGACCCCAACCATTTAGCTCCAGACCCTTCAGTGGTGAGGAGGGCCAGTGTGTGCACAAAGTCCCCAGTGATGTTCAGGATTGGCTTTGGACATGCAGGCCCTCCCTACAAAGCATTGGCTACCCCAGTGGTCCGCTGCTCACAGGAGGACTGACAGCCTCAACCAGCGGCAAGGCCTCCCTCCACTGGGAGCCACTTGAAAATACAGATGCTCAGGTCATGCCCCAGACCTGCTGGATCAGAACCGGCATCCCAGCAAGACCCACAGACAATTGCCTGAGCATCTGAGCCTCAGAAATGCTACTGTTCCCTGAGGTCGGTAAAGAAGCTGCTCACTGACTGCCTCATGTTACAGAGGCAGAAGACAAGGCTCAGACTCATTGCCACCCCTGTGCACAGCCTCCGTATTGTGCCCCAGGAGAGATGGAGCCCAGCCACAGCCAGGGACTTCACGCTTACCACGGCCACACACTGAAAAAGCCAGGTTCCTTGGAAGCAGGTGCTTGGGAGGTGCTGTGGGCCGAGCTACAGTGAGGGATGGAGGAGCAGCGGGAGCCCCAGGGAAGCTGAGCGGGATCACTTGTCACTTAGTCATCCTGCCCTCCACAGCTGGCAGAGCAGGGCCACCTTCCACCGCCCCCGCCTCTGCCCTCTCTGCCTTCCCCTTCCAGAGCCTCCTTGAGATCTGAAACTCAAACAAGAGGGCATGAATAATGGAGCGCGGCTGCTCCTCTCCTCTGCCTCCAGCCTCAGAGGGTGTGGGGCTCCTTGTCTGCCTCATTAGCGGCCATTCAACCATTTGATTTCAGTAACAATGACTGTGTCTGCCTCGGAATTTTCATACCTATTTGCGTCACTGGAGTCAACACTGAATTTTTGAAACTGCATGAAATGTTAATGGAGTGATCTGCATACTGCACACTCTGTCTGCAGGCCTGCCACCCAGCCCCGCTTGAGGACTGGCTACAAGAACAGAGGAAAGCAGATGAGGCCCAGAGAAGCAGACGGGAGCTGCCTTGACAATCTGATTGGAGATGGGACGGGGACGGGGGTGAGGGAAACTCGGAGAACACAGGGGGCCCTTCTGGCTAGGCTCCATGTCCCCATGATGAGCAACTTCCAGTATCAGTTTAGGAGGTCAGGGCCTCTGCAGGACTCTTAAGTCTGGGGTCAAAGCCCATCTTCACTTTCTCCTGGCTGTGTGGCCCGAGGTACGGAGCTTCTCCTCTCAGCCTCAATTTTCTCATCTATAAAATGAGAAGTACAGCAACAGGGTTCTTATTGTGAACGTGATAGGCAAATAGTGTTTTGAAGATATTACTGCTTGCTTTCATCATGTTTCCTGAGCGCATAAATGAACTGTGTAGTTTGCAAATAATGCCCACACGCTGTGGTTTTGTTCTTGAGAGTCCTTTGATTTTGGCCACAGACAGGGCTAAGTGGACCCAGCTTCAACTCTTATGGACTATGTGACTTCAAGGAAGTGGCTTCATCTCCGTGAGGCTCAGTTTCCTCCTCCTAGGTAATGGGAAGGTGGATCCGGCTTCTTAAATCTATCGTCAGGGTACGGTGAGGAAACATCTAGGCTGCGCCTGGCATTACTGCTGCTCCCACAGCACAGGCACTGCACCCAGGAAGAAGCTCTTGATTCTAGGCACACTCGTTTTCATATTTGATCATCTCTAAATTCAGTGTACATCTCACCACCTGAGAGCATCTTAGGGACCATGGAATAGAAAGCTGTTCTTTGCACTGAGGGTCTTGGGCCAGGCTTGTTCTAAACAAGAGCTGCATGGCGGTGAGCTCATGCGATCCCTGCCAACATCCAGAGAGCAGGAGGTGTTTTTCCTAAACATGCCTTGAGGATAGGGAAATCGAGCCTCTGAGAAGGGATCCAGCCTTCTCTGGGTTCCTCAGTGGGGTCCCTCAGGGAGTGGTCTGCTTGGTGCTCTGCCCTGTATCCTCATGCCATCTGGACAGCTAAAGAAGGCCAGCATGGTGGAACCATTGGCCCAGAGCAGCATGATGAATGCACGGCAGAGCTGAGAGTGGCACCCCACACCATGAGCCCACAATGCCCAGCTCTCTGTTAGGATCCCTGCAGCTGGGCAAGTAGGCAGAGAAAGTCTTGATGACCCAGCTCTGGTGGGTGCAGGGTGAGATTTCCAGAGCCCAGAGATCTGTTGTCTTGCAAGTGGCTCTGGGCTTCCCAACCTCACCTTCCTCTTCTGCACAATACTCATGGCAACCCCAGCCTCTCAGAAATGTCTTGGAGGTTAAGTGGAACAAGGTATAGATATGGGCCCTGCAGCCACGACAAACCCTCTGCCTGGGAGCAGTGCCTGAAGACTGAGAGGCATAACACCCTGGGACCCACGAGAACTGTGCCACCAAACTTGGGGCTAAGAAAAGCAACATAGGGGTCTCCATGCCAACCCACGGAAAGTTGAGTATTGATGTTCTTCACTACCCCTCAACCCACAGATGGGTTATAAAAAACATGGCCTCTGCCCCACTCCCTGCTGCCCCATATTTCTCACAGGGTGTAATGAACTGGATGGAATTTTTGCTGAGAGCAGTGATTGCTGAGCTGCCAACAGGAATGAGAAAAATCAATTCAGAAAGTACAGGGACTAGGGAGTCAGGGAGAAGGGGAGAGAGCACAGGGAGAGAAAGGAAAGATGGGCCCAGAGAGGGACAGACAGAGAACCACATGCATGATTTTGAGAGGAAAGGCTGAGGGGGTTCCATTTCAGCCCTTCTGTCCCATTTGTCTCCTCAGTGGGTAGAGTGTAGAAGTGGCTCCGAAAGGATCACTCACTGGGCTGGCACTGGGACCATGGTTCTGCCTATCTGACAAGGGGACTAAGGCTCAAAGCTGAGACAGGAAGATTCAGCTTCACCCCTGGTGCATTGACAGCGTGACTGGCTCCTGAGTGCCTAGCATGGGTTTCTACAGGAAATCTACATAGTGCCAAGCCCACAGTAGGGCCCAAAGAATGCTGCTTGGCTGAGCCTTTCGTGTGCAATGGTTGTAGGTGGCATTCAGACCGCACAAAATTAACCACTGCTGTGTAGCACCGAGCACACCCACAATGCTGTGCAGCCATCACCTGCTTCCAAGCACATTCACTGGCCGAAAAGGAAGCCTCACACCCAATAAATATGCACCCCCTTTCTCTCTTCCCTTAGCCCTGCACCCTAACTGGCTGGCTGTCTCTATAGACTTCATGTAAGTAGGAACATAGTATAAACCCTTTGAAAGTGTTTGTTTCACATAGAACCAGGCAAGCATTGGCACGTGAACATTCATAGCAGCATTTATCTGTGTTGAGCAAAGAGTAGAAATAACCCACATGGCCATCAATGGATTCATAGGTAAGCAAGATATGTGATGCATAGAGTGGGATTTGGCTAAGCCAGGAAAAACGCAGCACTGGTACACAGTGGATAAATCTTGAAAATATTATGCTAAGTGTCAGAGTTGGTTGATTGTGTCAACCTGAGAAGCTAAGAGCGTCACCAAGTCAGTTCAGCAGTTCCACACCCTTAAACTCCATACTCATCACTTAAAGGAGAATGAGGAAGGACAGAGGGTCCATTCTGCCCCAGAGCAGCTCCAGTCTTGGCCATCAGCTTGGACACTGTCTCCTGGCTTCTAGCACAGATTCTTTGCCTTCAGCCTTCTGGTGTAGACTCATCAGCCTTCCATCGCAGATCCATCGGCCTCCCGATACGGACTTGCATGGAACACTGCAGTGAGCTCCAGACCTTGGACAGAATCCTCCAGCCTCCAGCGTACCGATGCCCTCTGCTCGCTTCCTCATCTGACTCTATGGCTGACCATTGTAAGCCAGTCTTATAACTTATTATACATTTGTACATCTTGTGTTGTATCTGCTCCTCTAGTAAAACCCTGACTGATGCACCAAGGATTTTCATGCTTGCCCTTTGGCTATCATCACACTTCTGTCTGTCCCAACTCAAGTGTTGTCACTGATTACTCCAAATAAATGTTGGCTGGGCACCTACCTTGGGGAGAATATTGGACACCTCCGCAGAAGTTTGGTTAAGTGAAGGTCAACCTCTGCCTCTCTCTCACCTTCCCCTGCCTTGGGGAGGTCCCTTACTTTCTCCAGGCTTTGGGTACTGTCTCAGTTACTCTTTTCTAGTTGCTGGGACAAATACCCGACACCCAAAATGAAGACAGGAAAAGTTCATTTAGCTCAAAGTTACTGGAGGTTTTAGCCCATATTCAGCTGGCTCCAAGGCAGAGCAGCACATGGCAGAGGGCAGCAGTTCACGGAGGCAGTAAAGAGCAAGAGCACAAATGGAGGAGCAGTGGCAACAGAGAGGAAGCCTGTCTCTCTGTCTCTCTTATGTTACAGTGGGGCTGTCTGCCTCAGGCTAGATTTAGTATTCATACCTATAATCCCAGCAGGGCTAAGACCCATAATCCCAGTGGATCATGAGTTAATCCCAAATTCTAGAAGTCCCCACCCCATGACTACATGAGGCTTTGTGGGGACAACTAAACACAAACCATAGCAGGTTCTCATTGGCAAAATGGGATTCAAGATTTCTCACTGGGTTGTCTAACAGTCTCGTTAGAGGAGGACAAGAGCTCTACATGAGCTAGAGAGCCAGACATGTGTCAGTTACTGCTGTGGACTAAACACCTTGTATCTGCCTCCCACCAAATAACCCTCGTGTGTAGGAATCTGAAAGTCCAGATGGTGATGGCACTAAGAGGTGAGGTCTTTGAGGAGGTGATTAGGTAAGAAGGCTGGGGCCCTTGAGAGTTGGATTAGCGCCCTTATAAAAAGGACCCCAGAAAGTTCTGTTCTGCCTACCTGCCTTTTGAGAACACAGTGAGAAACCAGCAGGCTGCAGCTTAGGAGAGAACCCTCCCCACCCTCACACCTACCCCTCAGACTTTTGGCCTCTGGAACTATGAGAAATAAGTTCCTGTTGCTTATAAGCCATGTGTTCTATGCCACACGGTAACAGAAGCCTGAAGAGATGAAGACATCAGTGCTGCTCTGTGTGATATGAACAAGAACCTTGAAACCTACCCCCAACCTGAGCGTGCAGGAGGCAGGACTCAGCCATTAGGAAAGGAGTTAGCAGTGCAGGCAGGTATTGGCAGGAACAAGGGTCATAAAGAGTGACGGCTGTCGTGTGAACTCCAAGCCCCTACCCATGGTCCACCGGGCACTTATGATTGGATCCAGCATGGGGCCCTCAGGCTATTGCTGGACCAGAGAAGTGACCCAATGTTCTCACTGCATAGGTGCATAGAGCCAAAGAAAAGAGATGATCCTCCTACATTCTCAGAGAACTTCCGCCTTTACCCACTTCCAGTAAGGTGATGGATTGAGACGATACAGTTCTGTCCAAGAACCCCATAAGATTAGACAAAGACCTTTTAAAGGGCATAAATACGTAAGGACAACAGTCCTAAAGCTTGAATAGAAGCAGGTAGACACAGTTAACTTAGCAGATCCCACTGAACCAGATCCTAAATCGGAAGCAGCTTGGGGAGGAACAGCCAAGCTTATACCCAGGTGTTTCATCGGTCACTCCTCTGGCAGGCAGCAGAATCTCTGCCCCAAGACAGAGTTGAAGGGGACTTCCCAGACCATGCTGTCAGGGGCAGATGGCAATAGACAGGTGCCTCAAAGGGGGAGCAATCAACTTTCCTTGGAGAGGCGGAGGAGAAGTTCCCAGAGGACAGAGGAGCTCGGGCTGAAGGACAACCGCAGCGAACAAGGCAAGACGGGGGCCCTCTAATGCAAGCATGTATGCAAGGGTGGTCAAACACGTAGTGAATGCTCAAATTAAAACGTGTTTTGTAGTAAAAGGCTCACTGCCACTGAGACCCTCAGACTGCTCCCCTGCTCTGAACATATGTATCCCCCTGTCCTTGCTGCTTTCTGAAGTGGCTCTGGAAGTCCTCTTTCATGAGCGTCATTACAAGTGATGAGAAATTCAGGGCATGCTGTTGCCTAGCACCATCCAATGAAAAGGCAGCACAGGAAAGCATACAGCGTGCCCTCAACCACCTTATAGACCAGATCTGGCACCACAAGTTCCTGGTTCTTCCCCCAAACTCAAAGTGACCACAAAAGGCTGATGTTTTGGGTGGGTTCAGGGCACTGGGCCAGCCTGGATGGCACTACTAAGGACACTCCCGAAAGAGGTCTTCCAAAACGGCCTCAGAAACTGAATGCTCTAAGTGAGGGAGGAATCTTTTGAAGGAAACTAAGGGCAATGTGTCCTTTACTGTAATAATTTTTTTAAAAATTGAAAATATTTCTCGAACAAACTTCATAAGGTGTAAGAGGTGCCTCAAAGGGGGAGCAATCAACTTTCCTTGGAGAGGCGGAGGAGAAGTTCCCAGAGGACAGAGGAGCTTGGGCTGAAGGACAACCAGCTGACGGTAGAGGAGGAGTCATTCCTGGGAGCAGGAAAAGCAGTGAAAAGACACAAAAGGAGTAGGCACAGGGCACAGTCAGAGCAGCGCCGGTCACTCAGAGACATATCCGGGATGTATCCTGAGTGCTGGAGCAATGGAGGAATAAGATCCTGGAAGATCAAGCTGGTGGAAGTGGAAAAGAAAAGGCTGTAGAATTCCCTGTTCTCTCTCTCTCTCTCTCTCCCTTTCTCCACCCATGGTCACCTGAGCACCTGCTGTGTGCCTGGCCCCGTGCATGCGGGGTGGCTGAGAGCGGGCCCTGGATCAATGCACATGACAGGGGGTGTGAACACTGGGAACAGCAGTAATTGGGCGCCATCTGAATCTGCTGTCTTTGGAAAATACTTCCCCCCAAGTGTCAAATGCGTGCCTGCCGGCCCACACACTCGCATAAAAGTCTCTAGAAAAAAAATTGATTATATTCATTCTCTTAACCTCTCCCCAACCTGAACATAAATCGTCCCTGTTTATAACACTTCTGGCATTTTGTGCATTTTGCCGAGTGACATAAAATGACAATAAATTTAGGCCCCACCAGCAGAAAAGTACCTAAAATGCCACATGTCACTAATATTGACAGGTTCTAAAAGTAAAACTTGGAAATGGTTCAGGTGTCATAAATTAAAATAAAAATATATACTTTGTCCTTGAGAGAGAATGAGTTAAAATTAAACCTCAGTGTGGGTGGGATGTCCAGGAATAGGTGGGAGGGAAGCATCAGGCATGCCTCGTTCAGAAGACAGACACAGCCTAAGGGCCCAGAAGGATCTGCCAAAGTCCCAGCCAGACTCCAGACAGAGCAAGGACAGTGACCCTTAAAGTTCCATCCAAGGCTGTAGCACTACCTGCTTATAATTAAACAAATTTACCTTTAAAGACCCTTCAATTCAGTTCCTTGGGTGTACTACCACTTTCAGATGCGCAGTAGCTATGTGCAGTAAGTGGCTACTGTGTTAGATGATCTAGAAGATTCTAGAAGGTTCTATCTGCCAGCTCTGTCTTAGAGCAGGTAGCATCCCCGTTGCTGCCCAGGGTCACTGTTTCTGAGCCCTTTTTCCCTTCTCCTCTCCCCCTCTGCCCTTTCTCCTTCTCCCTCTATGCCCATATCTGTCAGCCTCTCTCCCATCTTCCTCTGCCCTGACATTTCATCTCTCCTCTCTTCCCATCCCCATTCACACACTTTTCCTAAGTGCAAATAGAGTCTGTACAGAGCAGCTCAGGATTTAGCCAGTGAGGTCCATTCCAATTCCTGATCACAGGCCTTCACGCCACAGGCTCCGCCCAACCAGGAGAATATTGCAGACCTCCTGTGCCCCATCCTTGAACAGCATTGCCTGAATACTGGCACTTAGAGGCTCAGAGAGGCAAATTCTTTCTTTCTTCTCTTCAATTACTAACCTTCAGAAGTTCACAAAAATCTGCAAAGGCTCTGCATTCATTTCCCAGAACACCTTTCCCCACCACAACCAAAATACCTGCCCATGTGTTCTAGACTCTTTGGCTCCAAATTTGGGGATTGCTATACATTGCACTTCTGACCTCTGACTGTGGCCGGTGCCTTCCTCTTGCCATGCCCCAACCCCTCCCTGCTCCTTCCCACACCCCACTCCTGCATGTACCCTCTGCCCTGCTGAATGCCCTTCCCCCTTCATCAGTCTTGAAGTCAGAGCACAGGGTCCTGGCCACCCTGCGCAGCCTCCAACCCAGACCTGTTCCCACAGTGGAAGTTCTGGAACAGAGGTGGCCAAAGTGTCCCTGGCCACATGAAAGGGAGCTTGCAGTCCACATGAGGAGCACACAGTGGCATAGGATAAAACTTGTCTGGAGTACAGCATTTGGAACAGTGGGCCAGAGGTGCCACAGAGGAGCTGCAATTTATTCCAGGGCCAATGAGGAGCCAAGACAGACCAGGACCCCAAGAGCCACACCTTAGGACCAAGCTGAAGTTAGAAGACTGGATGTGAGGAAGGTGGATTCGGGAGGGCCAAGGGGACCTAATCCAGGGGGCTACACCGTCCAATCAAGTTGAAAGTGGGTCCTCCATGGAGACAGAAGGGAGTTCAGGAAAGGTTTGAGGCCAAAGAGATCTCTAATCCCATAGGAGCCTGGAGACCAATGGCTATGGAGTGTAGTCAGGGGCTGAGATGAGATCACTTGTGGCAGTGTTGGGGACAGAGAAGGCACTGTCAGAGGACAGGGATGAAGGCGCCTCCCATGTTGGGTCCTGGGCCTTGCCTCTCCCCCCCTCCAGGCTGCCTCTGCCTTGGGTATCTCCACCTCCCTTTCTCCCCCTCCTCCCTGCAGCCTTCTGGCTGCACAATTTGTGAAGGACATTATGTAAATGGGCTTTATGCAAATCCAGCCTCTCTCCCGCCTGCAGGCTGGACTCCTGAACCCTAATTAACTTGCCAAAGCTAATGCCGCCATCCCTTCTGCACCAGCACAGTCCCTAGCCCGTGCCCCAGCCCTAAAGCCCACCTTCAGGGACCAGGATGCCCATGACTCCCTTCATTTGGATGTGAAGCTGTCGCCCACACCCTGTGCCATGGGAGAAGGCAGCACTACAGCCCAGCTGACACACCAGCTTCCATTACAGCTCCAAAATAAATGCCTCTTTTCATCCTCCTCCTGTTTTATTTTTGCTTTTGCTTCTAGAACTGAGCACAGCCCAAGGAAAGTTGAAGTCATGTCTCACTATCTTCTGATATTTCTTCTCAAACTTTTTGTATCATCCCTGTCCCTCCTAAATCTCAAAATAGCCATTCGGTAAATGGTGGGAGCTGGGGGATGCATGGGTCGCTTTGCCAATCTGACCAGCTCCTGGCCCCAGCAAAGTATTGCTGGTGAACTCAGTCCCAGAGGTGTGTTTCTCAACTGAAGG
This sequence comes from Ctenomys sociabilis, assembly GCA_004027165.1. Taxonomy (NCBI): domain Eukaryota; kingdom Metazoa; phylum Chordata; class Mammalia; order Rodentia; family Ctenomyidae; genus Ctenomys; species Ctenomys sociabilis. The sequence goes on from PVKA01005034.1 coordinate 53,950, forward strand.
ACACTTCTTGCGCACGTCAGCCAGCCTCCCTGATTGTACTGATAGCCGGGGTCCAGCAGGCCGCAGGGATGCGCCCAGGGTCGTGCAGCGGGGGAGACCCTAGGCAGACTCCTGCTTCCCTGAGGTGCCCCTCCTCCCAGCCGCACGCAGCTCTGGCCTTTCTGTGCGACATCCTTGTCCCTGACACCACCAAAAGGAACACGGCCATTCTGACAGCCTTGTGCCTGCTTGCTTTAAAGAGCAGAACAAAGCAAAATAAAGGCTTTCCCGGGAAGCAGAAAGAATCCTGTTGGCAGCCATTTCCTGCTGCTGCCGAGAATTCCCCTGGATGCAGGACTCGGGGAGGGGCGGCTGCCTCTGGAACTCTGGGGCACAGCAGACGATGTCCAGAGCTTCCGGTCCTAAGCGGGGGTGGGTGCCCCAAGGCACAGCGTGTTAGAGGTGCTCGGGTTTGTGCTGACAGCACCAAGCAGGGACCAAAAGGATCACTCGTGGGTTCGGCTCTTCATTGCACATTGCACCGTCACCACTCAGAAATACTTGCTGTCAAGAGCATAGGGCCCACAGCAGATCCCCAAACACACTACTGCCAGCAAAGCACAGGTACAGCCCTTGTCACCGGCTGCCGGAGACCCTTAAGTACCGACCGACAGCCATGTGACACCGCCCCTTCCCGCTGGCTGGCCGATCTCCCTTCTGGCTGGCCGATCTCCCTTCTGGCTGGCCGATCTCCCTTCTTCCACCCCCAGCATCCTGGCATCTGAATTTTAAAAGGAGCTGCATTTGGAAATCCCCCAAACCAACTTGTCCCTTGGTTTTCATTTCTGAAAATGAGGGGTGGGTGAGGACGGATCATCCATCCTGACAGGGCTGCTTATCTTGGAGGCAAGAAACTGGAGTCAAGCCCAAGTTCAAATGCGTGACCACAGCAAGGTACAACTTTCAAAGCCTTTGTTTTCTCATGCCCCAAAGAGAGGCAAGAGTGCTCCCCTCCAGCTTGGAGGGGGTTTAGTGAAAGCACGGGTGGAAAATATCTTCCTTTCCCTGACACAGAGGCCAATCCGTGGAACCTCTGTCAAGGGCCTCCGTTTTGCTCTGGGGCTCCCAAAACAAAGGAAAAAAACCAAAATTCTTGGGAGGAGAATATTATTCTCCTCCCAAGAATTTATTCTAATAATTTTTTATTAGAATATTAGCACATTGCCTGGGGAGATAGCTACACGGCACAAGCACCTGACTGGTAAGCGCAAGATCCGGAGTTCAGTCCCCAGTGCTGCGTGCCATGTGGGCTGCAGAACCATGGGTATGGTGGCACATGCCTGTAATCCCAGAGCTGGGGAGGCTGACACAGGAGGGTCACTGTGAGTCTGAACTGTGTAGTGAGACCCTGTATCAGAAAGAGAGAAAGAAGAAAGAAAGAAAAGAAAGAACAAAAGAAAAGAAAGAAAGAAAGAAAGAAAGAAAGAAAGAAAGAAAGAAAGAAAGAAAGAAAGAAAGAAAGAAAGTAGTAGAAAAAAGAAAATATTATTACATCGCCAAGATCTTGAAATGCTTTGGTTTACCATTGTACACACCTATGCCAAATTTCTTAGTAGTAGCATGAAAATGACAAAATCAGCTGCGCCTTAGGGGCATTGGAAGGAGAGAATGAGGGAAACCACAGAATACGAGGTTCAGTGGGCCCTGGACAAAGAACACGGGCATGCCTATGGCCAGTTGTGCTCTACGAGCGGGAGTTATCTGAGTGGCAATTAATTCAAAGTTTACCAATTTCTCCACTAAAAATAGAGTCAACCCCCGAAGGCCTAGGAAAGGTGATTTAAACAGACATGTGAGGTCACGTCCTTCTATCTATTTGAGAAGGAAAAAAAACAAAAGTGTTTTAAGGGTTATACAAATTAAATAAATTTATTTCATAGAAAGCAAATCACTGTACTCAGGAATACTCATTCAGACTTCCTTATCGAGACTTCTTGAATTCTGAGCTTAAGAAGATGGGGGGATGAGTGGCAGGGCCAGAAGCCACAGTGGGTCCTTTACAGTCCTTACACAGCCTCTCCCCCACCCCTGCTTTTGAATTTTGTCTTGGGAACAATACAATGCCACTCCCTGTCCCACTCACACCCAAGCTCGTAGACAGTGACCGATCTCACGCGAGCTGTTCAGTCCTTCTGGGGAGCCTCCCTTGCCCACTATTTCAACTCGTCCCTGTGACCTAAGTGCTGTGTTGCGGTCCGGTATAAGCTCAGTGCCCAAGAATGACTCGCTGACCCGTGACGCCTGCTGTGGAACTCAGGGTGATGGGCACAGGTGTGTTCCATGCCTGCTAGCCTCAACCTGGGGTGACCCTTGCGAAGGCCACCCAAGGAAGCTGAGGTTCAGAGAGGGGAGCTGATTTACAAGGGTCACAAAGCTACTTAGTGGTGGAGCTATAGCCAGAAGAAATATCTCCTGGCTCCGTGCCCAGGTCTCTTCTCTCTCCATTAGGGCGCCTTCGGGTTCCTAAACAAGGCCCAGCGGCATCTCTCTGTACAGCAGTCATAACACCGAGTGTTGGTTACACTGCTACCCCTAAATGATTCCAAGGAAATTTACAGTGACCACGTGCCACCAACATGCAAGTTAGAGAGAAATCTACACACTAGACGATGCTTTGAGTACGATACAGAAGGTGGCCAGACCAAAGGGAAAATGCAAATGAAAAATTAAGATGAAACCCCAAGTCAGTTTCATATATAACAACCTTTTCCCTAAGTGGGTGCCAAAGCAAAGAAGAGAACAGGAACTCAGGGACATGGAAATGGAAATTTTCCACCAGTTGGTCAAAGAATTAGATTCCCCAGGCATTGCCCTGGGACCCCTATGTCCCTTGCATGCTGATGTGATCCTGAGGTGGCCATGACGTGGCAGAGGACCAAGAGCTGAAGCAATGGTGATGCCACTGATCCTTGGAGCGCAGGGGAAATGTCACAGCTGTCCAGGATCAAAACAGAATTCCTCATGTTAAAGTCCCCTGTGATGACTGTGCTTCCAGAGCCATCTTGCTTGAACTCTTGGTGGCTTGTGGCACAGCCAACAGTTCCAGGGCGGTCGGGTTTTTCTCTTCCAGGACACCCCATGCTGTTCCCCTCCTGTATGAGGCTTGCTGTTGGGTGCCTCTCTTTCCCTCCAGTGTCCCAGTGTCACTGCTGTGCAGGCCTCTGTCACAAGCATTTTCTGACATGCTTCTGTCCTCACTCGCTGGTGATCTCATGGCTTAAAATCATGCCTGAGCTGACGCCCTGCAACAGTAGCCTTCCTCCAGCTTGGCCCCTCGGCCTAATCCCAGGCTCACCCCTACCCACCAGCTGTCACCCTCATCCAGAGGCTCATGACCTCTCAGCCTCCTCTCAGAACCCAGCACTCCTCACTGCTGTCACCAGTAAGCTGCAGGATCGGCCATCATGGCTCAGCTAGTGGCTCAGGCCCGGAACCTAAAGCTTAGTCTTCTCTCCTCACTCCTGCCCACCCCCATTCCAATCTGTCAGTGAGTCACCAACCAAACAAGTGATTTCAAGTTCACGAGTATGTTGTGACTCTGTCTCCTCCACCATCCCCTAGTCTGGGTCACCTTCCTCCCTGGCCTGGAGGGCAGGAAAGCCTGTCTCACTCCAGCCCCCTAGAGTGGCTTCTGCTCCCAGCAGTGAAACAATTACAGCTCAGAGTCAATCTGGTCCTAGCCTCACCCAGTTCAGCACTGCCCAGGGGCCTCCCCAGCCCTGGTCAAGGCAAGGTCCTAGGTGACCCCATTCTTCTCCACATTCTCCCCTTGCCCGCTGTGCACCACCTCACTGGGCCCAACATCAGTGCTTGCCCTGCCTGAGGCTGCTTCTCATGGTCCCTACATGGACTGATGTCTCCCGGGGTGCCTGCCCCCACAGCCTCCCGTAGGAAGCCTTCCCTCCACCCAGCCTCCCTCTCGCTCCCTGCCTATGCCATCTTAGCACTGTGTCCCCCAGCGTCTCCTACCAGAAGTGGGGTGTGCCCCACCGCACTCTGGACAGCAAGGGTATTCGCCTCATTGTTAAACCGCCAAATGCCTCCACCCTCGCACACAGCAGGTGCTTAGTCAGTACACATTCACGGGTGACACTCTAGCGGTTGGGCTTATTCTAGTGACGCATTCAGCTGATGGCTGCGAGGACACAGGCCCATGGATGAGGCCTGATGAGTTCTCAACACCTGGCTGTGGCTGTCCTGCCTCCGGAAACCCTCAGAGGGCTTTGCCTCCGACGTCACTCTTAAGGCTGATGCCACTGGGGGCTCCCCAATGACTCTGCAGCACCCCCTCATCATAAGCTTCTCCGCTGGTGTCCGCTGCCTCCTTGGGTATCACCAGGGGAAAGGCTATCCTCAGATCCAGATAAACTGCTTCAGCAAACCTCACCAACTTATAGCAGGTTGTGACTTTAATCATGTTTTGTCTTATATTTGGCCTTAATTATAAATCATTCACAAGTGCGGTTTAAACTGTAAGCAAATCTCACATGGAGCTCTTATTATCTCCTTAATATTGCAGAGAGAAAGATTTACGGAGCAGCATTCTGGGAATTAAGCAAACGAGGAAACTTTTCTGTGGTGGTGGAACATGTGAAAATTACAGTTTTGTTATAAAACGTTGATTGATCAATGATTATTATAAAACTGTGGTAACTGCAGGCGTCAACATAAATCTGTAATTGGTTGGATTTATTCTTTTTCAAAACACTATATTTCCTACAGTTTTGACCATTATATTAATCTGAGTCTGCCAAATTTACCGTGGTTTTAATTTAATTAACTCCACTTAATGTATGTAGCCAAACATGCATATTGGTGTGCATGTGAGTGTAACTATGCACATGTATATGTGTGTGTGTGTGTGTGTGTGTGTGTGTGTGTGTGTGTGTGTGCTCTTTACATGCATGCCCTTAAATTCAACATCTCTGCTCACCTTCACTGGTCAATGGTTTATTTTTCTTCAAATATAATTTTTAAGATTCCGGTGGCAGCACTTGTCGTCTTGATGGATTCAAAGCACATTTTCTGGGGTCACCCTGTGGGGTGGGGAGACCTCACAGGAGGAAGCCAGGCTTGAGAAATGACGGTGAACCAGAATCAAATTGTGATCCTTCTCTGGCCTGGCTGCTCCCCTCCAAGGGAGCTATTCCAGTTCTCTTGGCCTCAGTCTCCATGCTCATAAAATGGGAAGGGTGGCTGCAGTGGCTCCCAGAAGGATGGCAGAGAGGCGCCTGCAGGGCTTGGCTCGGGGCTCAGTCAGCAGCAGAGGCAAAGTGGGTGTGAGGTCCCTTTTTTCCTGCCCTGGAAGGGGGAATGGATTGGTGGGGGGGAAGGGCAGCAACCCCAAGGGAGAAGGGCCAAGGCAGCATCCAAACCCTCAGAGGACCGTCTTGGGAAAAGGCCCGTCCAAGGAGTGGACACCATAATTATCATGGAAGCCAACAGGACCAGAGAGATGGTGGGTCCACACCAGAGACACCAGGGGAACAGGCAGCCCCATATCATAATTCAGACTCAAGATAATGGCAAGAAAAACAGTGGCCCTCACTAAGAAGTGGGTACTGGCTCTGGCTCAGGCTCTAGGATGAATTCTCCACAGATGTCATTTTGTTGATCCTGGCCCAGGAGGGCCTATTCTGATTCATCGTGTTTCAAGCTGCCCAGGGTCAAGAAAGTCAGCCATGGCTAAATGAACCAACACTGGATCATGAAAGTAAACACTCTAAGCAGAGAAAGCAAATGTTGGGTTTAAACACAACTCTTGGGCTGAGGAGGTAACTCAGAGGTCTAAGCACCTGCCTGTGAAGTGCAAGGTCCAAGTTTGATCCCTGGTACTGCATGCTGTGCCAGCCCCAGCTTGGTGACACATGCCTATGATCCCAGGCAGGGCAAGCTGAGACAGGAGGATCACTACCAGGCTGAGCTGTGTAGTGAGACCCTATACCAAATAAACAAATGAATAATAAAAGTTAATAAATAAATACGACTCTTTCTTCTCTCCCTTTTCTTTGTCTTTCCTGCGTTTCCACAAAGATTTCTCTTTTCTCTGTGTTTTAATCTTCTTCTGTCTCCTTCTTTTAAATGCTTCTGCCTCTTTTCCCTTCTCTCTCTTGTTTTTCCCTCCTTCCTTTCTTCTCTCCTTCTTTCATCTTTTCCTTCCTCTCTTCTATTTTTCTCTGTTCTTCCTGTTTCAAGCTATACTCAGGATTTGGCTTTCATTCAAGAATGCTGAGGCCAGAAGCCCAGATGACTGCCATCGAAAGCTGGCTTGCTACTCACAGGTCCCAGGATAAGAGGCCACATGTCCCCACGCCACTCAGGGAAGGATCAGGGCCTCCAGACACAGGCAGTAGGGGAAAGCAGGGACCAGAGCCCTGATGTGGATTTTTCTGTGGGAAGGAACAGCTGAGACAGGGTGGGCAGGCTCAGGATGGGCCTTAGATTGCTTTCGGTGGCCCATGGATCACAGAGGTGGTCTCCAGGAGTCTGGCACCTGGCCCTGGAGTGATGAAGTATGGTTTCCGAGACTGCAGGAGCCTCATAAAATGAGGCAGTGGATAAAGGGGAAAGTTGCAGTGGATAGGATGTGCTAGTTTGCATATTAAAGGCCAGCTCAGACACCTTTGCTTTCTTATCTTTTTAAAAAAAATTTTTTTAATCATTTATTTGGTACAAGGTCTCACTATGCAGCTCAGACTCGTAGTGAGCCTTCTGTCTCAACCTCTCCAGCACTGAGGTTACAGGCATGAGCCACCACACCCAGTACAGTGGCTGGCTCAGCATCTGCAGGGTTCTGGAGCCAGCCCGGCATGCAGTACCTGGGATTGAACCTAGATCCTTGCACTCTCCAGGCGGGCACTTAGACTGTTGTGCTATCTCCCAAGCCCTGTCGTACATCTTTAGGAATCAGCTAACTCGGGAGTGGGTGAGTCAGTGCCGGGTTCTCTGGGTCTGTAAGGCCTCAAGCTACCAAAATGTGGGAACATTTCTTAAAACTCATGACTACGTCGTCCTTTCTTCCTCTCTTCCATTCCTCTCTCTCTGCTCTTCTTTCTCTCTTCTCTTTCTCCCTTTCTGGGAAGAGCGCATGGCGAAGATTTAAGGGTGGAGGTGGCAGCTGACAAGGGACGGGGGTGAGCGCCGTGTCTGGTTTACAGGGACTGGACGCGGCTCTGAAGTCCCGCCCTGCCCCTGGCCTGGCTCCCTGCTGCTACGGCTCCCAGGGTGTCCCTTCCTCCTCCTGACGCCTGTGGCTGCTGTGTCCTTGACCCAAGCACCATCCTGTGGGCTGGTTGTTTTGCCCGAGCCTAGAATTACCCAAATCCCCTTAAATACATGGCTGCAAATGAGGACATTGGAAAGAAGGCAATAATTGTGACAGTAACTCACGGGGCCAGGCCTGACACGTCTCTAATTGCCTGCTAAAATTGTCGCTGTCTCCTAAAGTGCAAATTATCACCCGAAATGACAAGAATAATGAATGAGTAACTCTGATGTAATGCAACAATTAGTCCTCAAAGACACTGTCTAATATGGTAATCCAGAACACCCACTCCTTGTTATTAAGTGCCTGATAATTATTTAATTATCTATCTGCCAGCATGATTTACTTGGTTTATTTAGCTGCAGATGTGGGCAGAGCACTGGAGTTTAAGGTCAGCCTGAGGTGGCCCCTCTGCTGGCCACCACCTGGGCCTGCCCAGCTCCAGAGGCCTCTGCCAGTCTGATTTCCCTAATTGGCATTGGCAGTCTCGGCCCAGGGTCCAAAACCTGTCTCCTCTCCGTGCCTGGCCCTGACTCCGGGCTGAGTGGCCACACCAAGGGCCTTGCGTTCCTTCTGCCCATTGCCCCTCAACATATGAACAGAATATTTGGGGGGGGGCAACTGCTTTCGTTCTGTGTGAGCATTCACCGCGCACTGGGGTGCGGCCGAGCCCTTCCCAAGCACTCTCCCACTTGGTCTTTACCTCATACCAGGAGGCTCAGCCCACTGCTATGTTGGCATGTGACGGGGGAGAAAACTGAGGTGCAGGGACCAAGGGGTGGCTCATGAATATGCCTCCAGGGCCACTGCAGCTGTCCTGGACCCTGGGGGATGCCAACCCCAGAGCTATGGGCTCCAGCTCATTTCAAGGTCATTTTCTGGGTGGGGACCCAAGAGACTCAGTCACAGTCTCCTCATCAACAAAGGACTCACAGGGAAAGAGGGAAGAGCAGGTCTCCCCTCCTTGGCTTAAGGCACACAGCCAGCATCGAGGAGGAGAAGCCAAGACTTGGGGGCTTACAAGCAGACCCCTTCCTAGCCACATGTGCCTGGCCATTCCTCTGCCTCTCAAGCCACAGTGTCCCCATCTATGACATGGAGATGGCCAGGGTCTCCATGAAACCCCTGTCTAAAGAATCCTTATATGGAGGACACAGAGGTTGTTGATGTGAACAAAAACATAGACAGAATAAGTTCTAGTATTCTAAGCACAGAAGGGACCACCCCACAGTAATTGTTTGTTTCAAAACAACTGGAAAAGGAGATTCTTTTTCTGAGTGTATGTATGTGTGTGTGTGTGAGCATGCATGTGTACATGTATGTATATGTGTGTGTGTGTGTGAAGGTTCTGTGCACAAATTTTTTAACACAGCTCGGACACTCATGCAGAATGAGAGCAGTCGCCCCCCCCCAAATATTCTGTTCATCTGTTGAGAAGCAATGAGCAGTGATCCCACTGTTTTCAGCCTCCATAGTGCTGGGATTGTAGGCATGCACCATCATGCCCAGACCACTCCATCACTGGCTCAGGGCACCCAGTGGTGGGGCTGGTAGGGCATGCAATGCCAGGGATCGAACACCAGCCCCTGCACTTACTTAAGCAAGTGCTTAGTCCACTGAGCTATCTCACCGGCCCTTAGAAAAGGAGATTTTGAATGCTCCTGACATAAAGAAATGATAGATGTTTGACATGACAGAAATGCTAGTCACTCTGATTTGATTTTGTACACATTTATCAAAATATGTACAATTGCTATGCATCAATTTAAAGTCCTAAAAGTATCCTTCACCTTCCTATGGTCTCCATTTATCATCCAGCTTTTTTTCACAAAACACCTGCACTTGTCAGAGCAAGGTGTTTATTTAGTTATTAAATAAAATAACTAATTGTTCCCCACCTACCCTTCACACATACTTATAGTAGTAGGTGTGATCATAAACTATGGTGGCTATTTAATTTTTTTGCAATTTTTATTGTAGCAAAAGACCAGTTGCCACTAATCTCCATCAAAATATTCACCCCTTGCTTGGAGCACACTTACCTTTTTTTTTTTTTTACTTTATTGAGAAACAAATAGCAATGAGACAGTTTCAAAACTGATTAATAAGACAGTTTCAATAATTAATGCATTGTACATTGTTATCCTCTTAGTGGTTATCCATAGTACAAGAAGCAGACAGGATATCCTGTCCAAACACTATTAGTACAGATCTTTCTACTCATTGAATTAAGCAAGAGTAGCTGTATATCTGTCTTGGCTATTCTCTATGTACAAATACAAAATGGTCCTTCCTTTGTAACCCCATTTTCTGTTTAGTCCCATCAGAGATGGGTATTCCATTGGCATCTAAATACTATAGGTGCGTGAATTCAGCAAAACAATCCAACACAGTCCAACAGTCCACAATGGTAGTGGGTTATCCTCAGAAGTTGACTTGAGCCTTTCACAGCTCAGCATATTAATATGGCTTTACTTTATATACCTCATTTTTATACTTTTCTGCTGGATGGTTAAGACCAAGATAAAGCAAGACCTATATAACAAGAAATGCAACTTTTGTATCTGATAAGGTCAGTCAAGTACCCTCAGGATTTATCCTGTAACCCTGTACTGCACTTTGTAGATCTTTTGTCAGTGTCAGACATGTGGATGAGTCGTGGCCATTGCTTGACCAATTTGCTCTCTGTGAAAGCCTGAGGAACACGCTTATCCCATTGTGCTTGCTGCTTTCTGCAGCAGCTCTGGAAGCCCTACCTCAGAGGGGTCTTTAGTTGACTTGCGTTGGCTTCCTTAATGTCCTGAATGGGTTCAAGTTGTTTTCCTTTTGTGGTTATTGAGACTTGGAGGAAGAGCCGGAATTTTCACAGTGCCACATGTGATGACATGTAGCCAAAGACAAGCTGTGATGTTTCTGCAAGCCTGGTTGGCCACTGGATGGACCCTGGCCACACCACTCGCTGGCTTTCGATCACGCCACTGCAAGACAGATGGGACTTCCAGGACAGCTTCAAACAGTGGCAAGCATGACAGGACGTGTGTGTCCGTAGCACAGGAGAGCACGCTGAGGGGGCTGAAAGCCGAGTGTCTTCTGCTGTACTAATTTCTCCTAAGTATCTGCTGCATATTTGATTGTCCCCATGGATGAGCTACAAGGGGCGAAAGGCTTTGTCATTTATTCATCCCAGCACAATGCTTGGCACATTATTGGTGCTCAGTAAATACCTGCAGAATGGGGAAGACAAAGCAAGACTGATCAAAAGCCAGCTGGGCTCCAGCCCGGCCACCAGCCAGAGAGCAATGGCAAGGAGCTGAGAACCCTGGACTGGCCCAGTGGGGTAAAGCTCCAGGTAGCTGGTGCTGCTGCTGCTGCTGCGGTCCCCCTCCCACAGGAGGCCCACGCATCTAGCCCCTTGCTGCTGTGAACGTGTCTGCTCAGGCTGCAGCTAAGAGCTGGCCTCTGTGACTTGGAGAAAGAGCCACCTTCCCTGGAAATACTGAGGTGTGCCTCTGCCCTGGGGTGTCCCATAGCCAGGAAATCAGTTCTAGAAGGGCATAGAAAAAGCCACATCTGGTGAGATCAGCTGGAGCGTAAGCTTCAAGCAAACCCACGCCTTTCCAGGGATCAGCAGCTCCTGCGAGCTGCTCCGGCTTCTGCACAGTGTAGCGCCTGCTGAGTGAGTGAGTGAGTGCGCACAGGGAGTAAACGCACATGCTCACCCCGTGTGTACAAACGGAGGCTCTCGGCCAGAAGATGCCCAAATCAGGACCAAACACCTCTTTTCTAAACGTGCATGGAAGCGACAGAGGGTCAGGCAAAGTGACTTCGGGGGTCATCCAGTCACTGGTGATGTCCATCTTTGGATGCTGGGTCTCAGTTGTTGACAGTTTCTTCAATCATCTTAATAGTGGCCGTACTCATACATTGATATTACATGGTATTTTTAATTTAGGTATGACTTCATTCTACCAGAAAAGGTCTCAGAACAGAGCTGCCCTCCGCCCTTCACCCCACCAGCCCTAACGTTCATGGTATTGAGCTTCATGCCACAGTTTCTCCACTTCAGGGTGGAGATGAGGGGGCCACAGTAGCCAGAAGTCTGTAGGAGCGTCTCAGATGGCAGGTCACCTGGCTGGGCCACCGCGCAGAGAGCAGGCGACTCCCTCGTCCCTCCTCCTCCTCCTCCTCGCTCCTGCACGCGGCGCATCTGCAGTTTTCTTTTATTTGTGGTCTATCACTTCCTATGTCGCGGCAAACAGGAGACTTTATAAATATTTCAAACACTAATAATTTGTGCTGTCCCTGCTTAGACTTTTAAATGAATCTAAGCGCATTTCTCTTCGAAGAACTGCCAAACTGCAGGCGGGTGAAAGAAATACCACTAACTCCTGTCTGAGAAGGACTTGATGTAGCGACAGGGCCAGGGGCAGCAGTCTGGTGGGGGGCCGCCCTGCCTCTCCACCCACCTACGCAGCCCAGTCACCACTCCTCTGAAGCTCTGCCTAGCAGGGCAATGGCCACAGGCACCCTGGGTCACAGCGCGGGGACGCTTTCGCTGCTCCGGTGGATGGAGAGAGAAGTCGACGGCTGGCCCTTCCGTGCTTGGCATTTTAAGAGCGTAGGCTTCGGACTCGGTCATTCCTGCATTAATCCGCAGCTGCTGTGCCGTGAGCGAGCTTCGCTGCTCCTCCGAGCAGGTTGCTTCGCCTCCCTGAATTACCATTTCCTTTTCTATGAAGGGACTGAACGGAGCGACGTCTATAAAGCAGACAGAACCACGCCTCCACGCACCACCAGCCCAAAGCAGGGCTGGTGCTGTTTTCCTGTGGAAGATTCCCCAGACCTGCAGAACAGCTGAGCCCCAGCAGAACCTTATTTCTGTCCCTGTGGACCACCTACTGAGGTTGCAGCTGGGCTCCTCTGGACTGCAGCAGGCTCTGCCATGGCCGCACCCTGCCCCCAGAGCACTGGCCTCCACACTCAGCACCCAGAGAGAGAGAGAGCGTGCAAGGTGGCTGCCGGCCGTTCCTGAGGCTCGTTCTGAAGTCCACAGTGTCGGAGCAGGAGGAGGCCCCAGAAAATACAGCACACAACATGCAGGATGAAGGCTCAAGCCAGGAGGGCCCAAAACTCCTGCAAAGGGAGACGATCTGAGCAGAAAAGAGCCAGACCCTGGCCCACCAGACCTAAAACCCTCGACATTTTCTCATTAGTTACAGGATGGAAAGTGTACTCCTTCCCCAACTCCGAAGGCCCGCAGAGCCGTCCTCACCCCAGCTCCAGCCTTGCCCCTCCTTTCTCTGTGGCCCTGATATCTGAAGGTTTTTACGCTCCCCACCTGTCTTGGTTACTTTTCTGTTATTGCTGAGACAAAAAAAAAAAAAAAAAAAAAAAAAAAAAAAAACCCACATCCAAAATCGAGGAAGGAAAGATTTATTCAGCTCACAGTTTGTAGAGCTTTCAGTCCACAATCAGCTGACTCCAAGGCAGGGTGGCATGGCACGAGGTTGCCTGCAAACTACCCACCCATGCCCATGCCGTCTCTGTGTCCTCCTCTTCACAAGTTCAGGATGTTTACAGAGTGAGGACTCTGGCCCCCTGCTGAGTCAGTTAAACTTCTTGACTTCTCAAGTTGACCCTATATAAGAGCAGTTCTCTACACCTCCAGATGGAAAACTGCTGGGTTCCTATTAAGCCTCCTCAAGTTGACATAGTGTATCAACCACAACATCAACAAACCACGGTGGAACTATCATGTGAGTTTATCTTTCCAATTAGGCCACTTTGAAAAAGGAGCAACATTCCAGCACAATAAGGACTGTGGGGGCCAACTGGGATCTGTGGCTCCCGGACTCCACAGGGCCTCCAAGTCAGATCATTTTGCTAATCATTTCCTAGAACCTCTTTCTTCCAGCACTAACATAAATTTTGAAATATATGCTCAACAGTGTCTATATTTGATTGTAATCTCTCTGTGTCCAACTAGACAAGTGGATCCATAAAATGAAGAGGCCATGTCTCATTTTAGGGCTTTACCCCCAGTGTCTGGCACACAGGAAGTACGTGATGAGCGGTGGCATAGGTAGGTAAGCGCTTAGTCTGCCTGAGACCTGACCAGAGAGGATGTCTCAGACGGCTGAGAAGCGCAATGCTCCCCGTGGCAGGTAGAGGGCACCCCAATGAGCGAAAGCAAATTTTCAGTGGCAGTTGAGGTGGTCAGAGCAAGGGTGGGAGCTCCGGAGCAGACCGGAAGTGTGGGAGTGTGCAGGTGGCCGAGGAGCGGGGCGGCAGTGCATCAGGAGAGTGGCAGGGGCCGGGCAAGGTGGGCAGCAGCCAGCAAAGCTGCCTGTGTGCCCTGTAGCAGCTTGGTCCCTGCAGGACTGACTGTGCGGCCAAGCTCTACCAGGGCCTCCATGCCCACTGAGCCCAGAGGGGACAGCTCAGGGCTGCGGTCACCCACCAGCCTTCAGACTTGACATTCAGTCCTGCGTCCCCCTTTTAAACAGTCTAGGGAATGGGTACACTGGCTCTAGAAACAGACAGAACTATATCGGCTGGGAGTGACAGGCAACTGTCACATCCACTGCTCACCGACAGTCAGTAATCCATTCTCTATGACCTAGTGGCCTGCAGGGCATGATTCCCATTCCCAAAGCATCTCCCATGATCCTCGTTTCACCAAAAACCCTCGCCCATTCTTTGAGCTGGTCATTATTTTCATATTCCCTTTCAATGGTGAGGGAATTGAGGCTCAGAGAGGTTCAGTATCGTGCTGAGGTCACACAGCCTGCAAGTGGTTTAATCAGGATTTGAACTGATGTCTGAATTCTTTAAAAAAATTAACACTGCCCTAATCATTGCTAAAATGGGAAAAAGGCATTTTAGGTGTATTCAACTTTTCTTCATGGAGATTTATGAGGAAGCAAAAGTATATGCATCACTCTGCCTGCAGTGAGTTGGTGTAGGGGGAACCACACTGAGCAGGATCCAGTGCCTCCCCGGGGCCTGCCTGGAGCCCAGATTCTACCCTCAGGGCTGCCCTCTTCGGACAGATGAAGCATCACCCGGCACTGCACACCGACCAGCTGGCTTTCAGGGCAGCATTAATTATGCCTGACCCATGGTCAGGCTGTAATGAAGAACTTAGTTTGGGCTCCTCGCAGTGAGTGGCTGTGGACTTGAGAGCCTGCTGCCAAGGAGACACAGAAAATGGCATAGACTTGAGCCTCAAACTGAGGGTGTGGGCTGCACATGCTGCAGGATGGAGCCAAGCACCCAGCTGGGCAGTGGTGACCCGAGTCGTCAGCTGGGGCTGCGTATGTGCATGTGTGTGACACTGGCATGGGCACAGAGAGCAGCCACGGGCATAGCAGGTATGTCTCCCACTGTGGAGCACGGACTCAAGCTCTTCCCACGATTCCTACAGAAAGTTGTGTGAGGCCACTTGCTGTTACTGTGGTGAAATACATGAGTAAGGATACTTTATAAAGAAAGGAGGTTTGTAGGAGCTCTCAGCTGTGGAGATTCAAAGGCATGACACCGACGTCATCCCAGCCCTAGTGGAGACTTCGTGACAGAGGCCATTGCGGTGGGAGTGTATGGGGGAGGGACAAATGACACTGTGAGACAAGTAGCCATGGTGAGACCAGGCAGGGCCAAGTTTGCATTTTGTAGCAGCTCATCCTCAACTTAAGCACCAAGTCCCCAATGACCTAAGGACCTTGCTCTAGGCCCCGTCTCTTAAAGGTCCCACCACTTCAATACTGTAGTTGCTAAATGACAAAGATGATATAGTAAACAAGAAAATATAGGAAAAAGCATTGCAGCAGTGCTAGGGTGTGAACTCCCTAGAGCTCATGTGAAGCTCTGTTTGGGCAGGTGTGACAGCTACACAGGCATAGCCCGGAGTACGGCAGGTATGTCTCCCCACTCTACTGAGTCTCCAAAAAAGTTCTGAGAAGCGGATAAGACTTTAAGAGGCCCTGAGGTCATGGGGCAAAGCCTTTGTGGATGGAATAATGGCTCCCTCTCCTGGGCTCTGGCTGCTCCTGAGGAAGGACTCTGTCCTCAGGAGTGGGTTTCCATAAACTAAGCCCACTCATGTTCTGTCCCCTTGGCACATGCTCGCCAGCCCACTCCACTCCCCATGAGGACATGAAGTAGGACAGGGCTTCTACCAGCATCGGCATCATGCTCTTGGTCTCCCTGGCCTCTAGATCCATGAGCCAACACAGACTTCTTTCCATTATAAATTACCAGGTGTAGAGTATTCTATTATAGCAAGAGAATGCAAGCTAAGAGAAACAGGAATCTATGGATAGTTAATGCCAGTCACGATGTTAAGTACTTTGCATACATCACATCAATATTTGTCTTCACAATAGCCATGGCCCTGGTATTCATCTTTCACTTTATGAACAAAGAACCTGAATATCACAAAAATGAGCAGGACACATTGCTAGCACGTGACAAAGGCAGGATCCCAACCCAGCCTATCTCAGTCCTCCTGGGTTTCCTCCCCATCCAGGTCCCCAAATGGGGTGAAATCCTACTGAGTCTCCAAAACTGAATGAATTCCTCAAGTTTCTCCATAGAAGCCACACCCTCCCAGCACCCCCCTGCAGTACTGAGGACAGTAGTTGAACTTGGTCTGGTCCAAGTCCCCAGGGGCTCATGGTCTAGTGTGCATGAAGCCAATAACTCCATCCCACAAAATTAAATACTTTTATTGTTAACATTCCTACACTGAGAAAGTTTAAAGAAATGATGATTCCAAGGGTTCTTCCAAACACTAACTGAAAACAAACATTTTAGGGGCATTACATTGGAGTAATGTCTAAAGTCCCATACCTTCCTTTAAACAGAAGAGTTGTTGACAAAGTCTCCCAAGATTGCATTTAATCCCATTGTTGCAACAGCTTGTGTTGGGCGCTTCACTATTTTAGACTGGGTGGACTTAGGTTTTCTAGGCTGAGCATTGGTCCAATGCACTGGGTTGACTTGTAATTTGTTGGGCTTGGCTGGTTTTTGTTAAAACAAAGTCGGGTTGAGTTCTACTTTGTGGTTGGTGAGGCTGGGCCGAGCTGGGTTATGTAGTTCAGTTTTAGTTGAATTGATGTAAATTGAAGTGGTCTTAGTAAATTTTGTTGGATTGAACTGGGGGGGCTGGGCTGGGCTTGCCATGGATGAAGCTTGTTTTCATCTGTCTATTGTAGAAGATTTGTTTTTGGTATGGGGCCATTTCCTATCCAAAAACTAGAATTACTCTGAAAGACTACATTTAGGGTCAAAATCATAATGAATGAAACCATTTTTGAGGAGGTTTGGCCCAAATAAATGGTCCAAAGAAGACTCGGTCTTCCTGTTTTTGCCCAAATCCAGTTGATCTGCTGGAAAGAAGGAAGAGAGGATATGAGAGGTTAGATATTGCAAAATTAAGAAGATTTTATGTCTGGCCTCTTCTTTGGTATTAATCCATTCACCCATGTGCTGACTTTTATGGAGTTCCTACACTTGCCAAGCCCATGCTGGGTACCAAAGATGAAGGAATGAACACTACCTTCTGCCAGTCCTTGAGGAATTAATGATTTAAAATAATTGCTGTAATGTTGTCTCCTTCAGGCAAACTCCTCATCCTTAAACCTGATAAGCAACAGAGGACAATTGCCAAAACCTGACCATAAGACCATGGAATAATACCAACAGACATAAAGACCAGTTTTAAAATAAATTAATAAGAAGGAAAACCTCCTGTGTACATGATGAAGAAAAAAAAAAATAAAATGAATTAAAGAGCAGAAAAACACAGCATAACTTTTTGAACTATGAAAACACCACTGCTTTTGCAAGTTAGGTCAAAAGTAGTACAAATAGCATATTACCAACACATTTGAATGTGAATCAAATGGGTAATTTGGAAAAAAAAATCAAAATGACCACAATAGCATGAGAAGAAAAATATACTGAGTACACTCATATCCACTGAAATCGTAATCAAAACTGTATCGTTGTCTCTCCTGACCTTCCCACCCCAGTCCCGGAGGACTTACATTTTTATAAACTATTTACACAAAACTTTTAAGGAATAGAAAAATCCTGTCATCTATGTATTATCTTAAAGAATGGGAAAGGTCAGACACAACCCAAATTCATGTCAGACTGGTAAGACCCATGTACCAAAACCCAGCAAGAATAATGCAACCAAAGACATCTAAAAACGAAATATCACTTGTGAAAAATAAATGCAAGATATCAAATGGAAGACCGCCAATCAAATTCAGCAGCATTATTTAAAATGCTTGATGAGAAGATATGAAATAAGCAAGGGTCACAAAAGTGGCTCTACCTTGGAAAAGTTTCAGCATCATTCATCCCACGGAAAGAGAAATTAGTATATCTAGATGAATGGATTTTGAAAAAATATCCATTTATTTATTTATTTTTCTGCATTTAGGACAGGGTCTACAGGGTCTCATTATGTAGATTGGACTCACAGTGCTCCTCCTGTTTTTAGCCTCCCAAGTGCTGGTACTACAGGCGCACACCACCACTCCCAGTCTCCATCGTGTCTCGTTGTGCCCCGGGGTGGGGGCAGAGCCAGCCCGACACACCAGGGATCGAACCCAGCCGCTGCACTCTGCCTAAGCAGGAGCTTTAGTCCGCTGAGCTATCGGGCCAGCCCTGGAAAAGCTTTTTAAATGTCAACCTTCATTTATAATTCAAATTGTCATCAAAAGAAGAGGACATTTCCCAAGGGTATCTGTAGATAACTTTTTAAGGCTAGTAAGAAAGCTCAATAAAATTCTAAAATACAAGATCAGCATTCCAAAGCCAATAGTGAGTTCACTTCCAGGAAGCCTAGAACAGATCGCAGCAAGCCAGCATCCGTGCTGACAACCAGGGAGAAGATAGGCATTATAGAAATTGCATTATTAAAGAAATCTAGAACTGTGGGAGCAGGGAAGAATATGTGGACCACAATTCCAGAAAAAGAAGAACCTTTGAGAAATAGGCAGACAGAGGGATGGCTTTTGTTTTATCCTCAAGCATTAAGGCTTGGGGTTAGACAGAGCATCTCACCTTGCCTAGAGAGGGTGTGCAATTTTCATTGCCACAAGAAAACATCCCAGGCTGGGTCGTTTGTAAAGAAAAGCTTATTTAGCTCTTGCTCCTCAAGGGTTTAGGACATGGCGGCGTCTTTTGCTTGGCTGTGCGCAGAACCTCAGGACAGAGGCGCTTGGGAGGCTCTAAGAAAAGAGTGTCCCCCTCTCAGGACAGCGCACTCCTGCAATCCAATTCACTCCTGGAGGCCAGCCCCTCCTGAGAGCTGCCCAACCCCCACCTAATTGCCCTTCACTCAGCCCCCTACAGAGCCCCCACATCAACAATGGCGTCTCATTTCTAGTACACAAGCCCCTGGGGCACAAACCACACCCGACCCCCAGTTGGGTTCTACTCAGTTACCCAGCAGAGGGTAACTGAGGGAAAAACAAGCAACCCTGGAGCCCCAAGAGTAGTCAGTAAGAGCGGCAGGTGCCCTACAGGTGCACACAACTCTAGAAAATTTAATAACAGCAATGAAATTAAAACTCATTCTGCTTTTTATTAGCACCAGCAACTGCCAATTCTAAACAAGTTTAGAGATGGAATACTCTCCCGTATGATTGCTTCAGTAGAAATCTGAAACAATTGGCTGCACTTGGTGAGGAAGGTGACTGTACAAGTAAACCTCAAGCTAATGCAGGGTGCAACTGCTAATAACTGTTGTTTTCTCCATAGAAACTGACTCAGAAAACTCGTGACAATAAAGTTAGCCTTACCCATGGGCAGACTTGGCCACGGGCATTCATTCAAAATTAAGATCCCATGGTTCTCAGTCATCTGAGCATGTTTTGGGGTGTAGTTGATGTCCCCCAGCTTTCTGGTACTTCATACTGTCCTGCATTTAAAGGATAAAAGATAATAATGGTCGGTCACATAAATTCAGTCATGTTCAGGGCCACTAGAGGATTTTTCGTTTGTTTTTTAAAGCTCTATGCTAACTTTCAAGAGAACGAAATAGGTTGTTAACTGTGAGAGGTGTAATAGTTTCATCTGGTAAGTAAAGATTTTAATTCACTTGTGCAATATTGATCTTTTTTAATGCAATTTTTACTTTTAACTGACACACACTTATGTATAGGGTATGATATAATTTGAAAGACATATTCCACATATAATGATAATATCAAGATAATTAGCATTTCTATTACCTCAAATATTATTCCAGAGCATTGAGAACTTTCGGAGTCATCTCTAGGCATGTGGAAATACATAACGAATTCTTGCTGAGTGTAGCTCCCCGACTACGCTGGAACATCAGGATGGCTCCCGCCATAGCAGTGTGCTGCTTCCCCTTAACCCTGCTTCTGCTCCCCCTCACCAGTGCTGACCTCTATTCCTCTCTGCATTTCTATGTGCCAACCTTTTACCTGCCTCCAATGAGTGAAAACATGCTATCTTTATGTCTTCCTGTGCTTGGCTTATGGAATATTGAATTTAAACAATATTTTTAAATGATAGCTATTTTTTATTCTTAATCACTGGTTATAAAACTAAACAACCAATTCTTAAAAAGTCATTATCTCTGAATATCACATCTCTGGTTTGTAGTTACTCAAAATCATTTTGTCCCATCACATTGGGTGTCCAGTACACTGGGTACAGCTCTAGAGAAACAGCAGAACTTTGGGCAGTTGCGGGGCTAGGGTGGTAAGAAAAATGCAAAATTCAAAGGACCAGTTTTGCTCCACAAGGCATGGCCATCAGGGAGCAAAAGAGAGTGGTCACTCGCTTTTGAAAGGCAGAGTGATCCTGCCCCAATATTGCAGCACTTAAGAAGAACTGAGGGAGGGGCCAGGGAGATGGCTCAGTGGAATAAGCGCTTCCCTGGCAAGTGCAAGGGCCTGAGTTCAATCCCCGGTTCTGCCAAAAAATTAAATAAATAAAATAAAAGAAGAACTAAGGGATGGAGTAGGAACAGTAGGGAAGGAGGTAAGCAGGGGAGACACTGGGGCCTTGACTGTGCCCTCTTGGTCCCCTCATAACAAGTCCAGTTGCGACGCAGAACATGCCAGGTCTCCAGTCAATTATCAGTGTTACCAGATTTCATGCCACCAAATGTCACCATTTAGATAAAATAAAAAAGTTTTTTAAAGATGCAAGTTACTAAACCTGGCATTAGGAAAACTAGAGGCAACCTGCAATCATATTCAGACTAAATAAATTGAAT
Organism: Ctenomys sociabilis; assembly: GCA_004027165.1. Classification (NCBI taxonomy): domain Eukaryota; kingdom Metazoa; phylum Chordata; class Mammalia; order Rodentia; family Ctenomyidae; genus Ctenomys; species Ctenomys sociabilis. Next base: position 74,523 of record PVKA01005034.1, read on the forward strand.
TGATAATTTAAAACCTTTCCACAAAGAAAACCCTAGAAGAAGACCTCTACGCAGATGAAATGTCATGAATTGGAGGAAGAAATAATGCCAAGTCTACACAAGAACTATAGATTAGAAAACATATATCATCATTCTATGAGGCTGATATCAAAAACAGAGGAAGAAACTGTGGGGAAATCTGCATTATCCTTCATTATTAGCCTTCATGAATACAAACACAAAAGTCCTTAAAAGTACTATTAAATTAAAGATCACAGTATATGAGAAGATGATGCAGCCTGAGGGAGGTCTAAACCAGGAGCTCAAAGTGGCTTAACACTTGAAAATCAGGCAATACAACAATAAAACTCTCAATCAACTGAAGAAACTTCTAAAATTTATAAGTGGCATGTTCAAAAAAAGCCAGACGCACAACAAAACTTAGTTTTTGGTTTTTTGTTTTGTTCTGTTTCGTATTTGAGGAAGGGTCTACAGAGCATTCAGAATCTCACTGCTGGATCGGACTCGTAGTGATCCTCCTTTTACAGCCTTCCAAGAGCTGGGACTATGGGCACGTGCCACCACGCCCAGTCTCCATTGCCACCTCATCTTGTCCCAGGGGTGGGGTGGCCACAGCAGGCCTGAAGACTTAGTTTTGGAACAGCTGTTATATTCTCTAGAACTGGAAGAAAAAAGAGGATGTCTGCTCACCAATTTTTATGCATTGTAATTCTGGATACCATACCCCTAGAAAAAGAGAGGAGAAAAAAAGAACTGTCTTTGTTGACTATCTTTATGAAAATGGATCCAGGAAGTAATAATATTTCTATATATTATCATTGTACAACTAGAAAATACAAAATGTGATATTATATATAAGATCATAAATGTATAAATTTTTAAAGGATAAGTTTAATAAAATATAAGAAAAATTATGTTCTAACACTAAGAGTACAACTTTAGGTGATTTTAAAAGCTATACAATACATTTTAAACATTGATAGCCTTATATTGCTTAATGCAGTAATTATATTAAATATAAAGTAAATAAATATTTCAAATAGTAGGCAAAGATTGGAAGACTCAGTTAAAGGGCAAAGTGTACGTTGTTTGTAAGAGCACTGATTTAAGCCTAACAATACAGAAAATTGAAATACAAAATGGACAAGTACAGGCCAGACAGACACTTACCAAAAACACAGTCAGTACAGCTGTTCTAATATCAAAGTTGACGTTGAGGCAGAATGTTCATCTATATGATGGGAAAAGTAGAAGGAGAAATCCAAAAGAAATATGTTATAATCAGAAACCTGTAGCAACATACTACAGGAAGTATAGCCTTCCTAAGTCTGCATACATTCACTAGCACCACTTCAAAGTATATAAAGTAAAACTACACAGCATTCAGGGGGAAATAGAAAAACGTATAATAATGTGGAAGGAATGCGATACATCGTTCTCAATAGCTGATACAGCACTAAATTCAAAAGTTAGTAAAGCCATAGGTCTGAAATAACACAGCTAACCATGACCTACGTGAGAAATAGGAAGTATTACACCCAGGAATACATGTTTTCATGTCTGAATGGGAGATTTACTATAGTGATCATATGCTTTATGATACAAAGACTTAGAAAGTCTTTATAAGTTTTTAAAATTTTGTATCAGGAATCAAACTCAGAACCTTGCCCTTGCCAGTCAGGTGCTTATGCTGCTGAGCTATCTCCCCTGCAAGTTTCTAAATTTGAAGTAGTTTCTCTCAGCACAAAAGGATTTGATATAAACTGATACAAAAAAATCACTAAAAAATCCCCAGTTGTCTAAAAATTAAAGACTGTACTACAATCACCAAGTCAAAAAAAAAAAAAAAAATCAAGGAGAAAATGTTAAATTAGTTAATAATAATGAAACTGACTTAGCAAAACTTGTAAGATATGGGTAAAGATGCAAGAGACATATATGCTGCAAATGCATATGTTATTAAAGAAGGCAAGAAGTAAAGTTTTTTTTTTTTTTTTTGTCTTTTTGAGACAGGGTCTCACTATGCAGTTCAAGCTGACCGTAAGCTCACTTTGTAGCTCAGGCTGGTCTCGAACTCACAACAATCCTCCTGCCTCAGCCTCCCAAGTGCTGGGATTATAGGCA
>PVKA01005034.1:76746-94014 GCA_004027165.1 Ctenomys sociabilis
TGTGCATGTGTGTGTGGTAGGTGTGTGTATAGGTGTGTGTGTGTAGAGGTGTGTGTGTGTGTGTGTAGGTGTGTAGATGATTGGCATGTATGCTGCAACCTAAAGATGAAGACTCACCCAGGACATGGGTGAAGCCAACCAATAGGCTTGTAGCATGGAGGGCATAAAAACAGAAAGAAGGTGGTCTTGAAGAGCTCTGGCTTCCACAGCTGCCTTTGGACCTCGGTCTCCAGTTCTTCAGGCTTACAGTTCCAACCCTTCAGCCACCCAAGAAGACTATTCAGCTTTCCACTGCAAACTCCAGTGCCACAGTAGTGACCACTGGGCCTTGGTCCTCCACTGCTGCTGGATCTTCCAGCTCTCCAGGGCGCAGGTGATTGTCTTGCATCCTTCCACCTCTGGGTTCCCAGGCCAGGCCAGCTCTTTTGGGCTGCTCCCCTTTTGATCCTGTAAGCCTTGCTAGTAAGTGCCTTGTGTAAAGATCCATATATTGTCTATTGATTCTGTTTCTCTAGTAAATTTTTGAACAGATAAAAGAAAATAATAAAGGTAAACAGAAATAAAGCTGAAAAAGTTTAAGGAGAAAGGAAAAACAACAATAACACTTTGAAGTTGATTTTAAATGAAATGATAAACCAGGCCAGAGTAACTGAGAAAAGGAAGAGCAAAAATATATGTCAACACCAGAAATTACAAGAAAGACATCATTTTATATCTTACAGATATCCAAACATCAGCCATGTGTAGTAAACAAATTAAATTAATAAACTTGAAGATTTAAACTACCAGGGTCAAATTCCTCAAAAACAAAAAAGAGGAAATACACTTTTGTAATGCTATCAAAGGAAGAAAGAAAAACTATGAGAAGCCCAAAATCTAGCCAAGAAATCAAACATATGTAAAACAACATATGTTTTACTCAGGACAAGACTCTATTCTGTATGGATATACAGTTGACTCTTCTTTTCATTTAAGAAAGGCTAAACCAGGCACAGCACCCCATGCCCTAAATCCCAGCTTAGAGAAAGACTGAGACAAGAAGATTATAAATTCTAGTCCTACACGGGCACCTTAGAAACCCTGTCTCAAAATAAAATGAAAAGTAGAAAGAGCTGACAGTCTAGTTCAGTAGTGACATGCCCCAGTGTTGCAAAAACAAACCAAAACAACAAAATCTCTGATATTACACAACATAGTCCAGATACTAGGAAAAAAATAAACACTGCTCGATATTGTTCAAGAGACTTAAATAACACTAGGCAATCCAGAACAGTAGAAAAAAAAAAAAAAAAAAAAAAAACAGGCTAGTCTCTCACATCAGATGCTGAACATCATTCAACAAAATTATTAAAAATTATAGATAGTTGGATATTCTGTAATCTGATTAAAAATACATATACTTAGAAAACATTAATATTGGCCTCCAAGCCTGCTGAGGGAGTGAGAATTTCAGAGACTCTCTCAGCCAGATCCACCCCAGCCCAGCCCAAGAACTTTCGGCTTCCCTGGGAGAGCCCTCCAGAGCCCCGCCTCCAAGGCCGCCAGTGAGTGAGAACTTTTGCGACTTTCTCAGCCCCCTATCCAGCCCAGCCTAGCCCAGCATGGTGAGTCTGTGGCAGAGCTTCTGCAGTCCCTGGTGCTCCCTGGGTGAGGGTCACAACAGGGAGAACCACAGGCTCACTGTTGTGCCAGAGGGGCACAACAGGTTCACTTACAAGGGTTGCAGCACAAAGGAGCTGAACACAGCAGCTAGACACAGCCAGGCATAACTGGATAAGCTCAACTTAACAGATCGGCACCTGAACCTCAGCAGGTGCTAAGGCTATAACTGCACCAAAGCTCTACACCAAAGGTCAGAGGTCAGTGCTATACAAGATGACAAAGACAAAGAGTAAAATGCAATCTCAGGCCTCGAGCCCACCCATGACAAATGCAGAGGACAGTAACTCAGCTGAAATGAATGACTTAACAGTGTTGGAAGCAAATAAAAAACAGCAAAAAAGTATAGAGGAACTCATAGCAGAATTAATGCCTGAAATAAAAAAAGAAATTTCTGAATACATAACATCTGAAATAAAGAATCTAATGCAGAAATTTATGGGGGAAACACAATGCCCACCCAGAGCAAGTGCAGAGAACACTAGCTCAGCTGAAATGTATGAATTAACAGCATTGCAAGCAAAGAAACAACAGCAGAAAGATAAAGAGGAACTCAGAGAAGAAATAATTTCTGGAATAAAAAAAGAAATCTCTGAAATCATACCATCTGAAGTAAAGAATCAAATATGGACATACATGGAAGAAACCCAATTTGAATAAAACTCTGCAGTAAAAGAATTAATAGCTACCTCTAAAGAACACATTGATAAAAAAATAGAGGAGATTAAAAATATGATGGACTTGTTGAATAAGCAAAACAAGAAAAAAATAGATCGCATGAAGCAGACTCAAAGAGATGTAGAGGAACTTAAAATCTCAATCACAAGTCTACAAAACTGTGTGAAAGCAAAGATAGAGTTTCAGATCTTGAAGATGCTGATGCAGCTAGTGAAAAGGTAAGAAAGGATTTCTTAAAAACAACTAGGATGCAGGAAAAAATAATCCATCACCTGCAAGACATCGCCAAGATGAACAATGTGCAACTAATAGGCATAAATGAGAAAGAAGGAGTCAATACAAATGACATAAAAAGAATATGGGCAGAATTAATAGCAGAAAACTTCCCAAATATGAGGAAACAATCCACCATTCAGGTAACCAAAGCATACAGAATGCCAAATAATTTCAACCCAACTAAAACACACCGAGACATATAATAGTCAAGATCTCAGAAATCCAACACAAGAATAATATATTGAAAGCCACTAGAGAAAAGAAGCAGGTCATATTCAAAGGAAAACCCATCAGAATTATGGCCAACTTCTCTTCACAAATTATGAAGGCAAGGAGAGCATGGAGCAGAGTACTTCAAGTCCTCTAAGAAAACAAATTCCAGCCCAGACTACTATACCCTGCAAAACTCTCAAGTTTGATGGAGAAGTGAAATGCTTCCATGACAAAGAACAACTAAAGAATTTCATGATGACAAAGCCATCCAGGCTACTGAAAGATGTTCTAGAGAGGGACCACATTGACCAGAACTCCACTAATGAGAACAGAAGGAACCCACTAAATAGGGCAAACAATTAAACACAGGACAAAAAGGAGTAAACAACAGCAGGTAAACAACATGTCAATCATAAGTCAACACACCTCATTTATAACAAACAATGTAAATGGATTGAATTCACCAATTAAGAGAAATAGACTGGCACAGTAGATTACGAACAAAACCCAACAATATGCTGTATACAAAAAACACACTTAACTCAAAAAGACATTCATAGGCTCAAAGTCAAAAGATGGAAAACAATACTACATCCCCCAGCACCTCAGAAACAAGCAGGGGTAGCAATTCTGTTCTCAGACAGTCTCAACTTCAAACCAAGAATGATCAAATGAAATAAAGGAGGTCACTATATATTGGTTAGGGGAAAAATTCAAGAAGAAGAGGTAACACTCATAAATATCTATGCACCAAACACAGGAGCACCCAACTATATAAGACAAATCTTGATGGACATGAAAAAGCTAATATCCAAGACCACAATCTTAACAGGAGATCTTAACACACCCTTATCTCAAAAAATAGGTCAACCAGACAAAATATTAGCAAAGAAGTAGCAGAACTGAACCAGAGCTTGGAACAAATGGACTTGGTGGACATATACTGAGTGTTCTACCCAACCACAGCTGAATACACATTTTTTTCAGCTGCACATGGGTCATTTTCTAAAATACACCATATACTAGTCCATAGGTCATGCTTAAGTATATGCAAGAAAACAGAAATTATCCCATGCATATTATCTGATCACAGTGCAATGAAACTCGAAATAAATGACAAAAGAAACCAGAAAAACCCGCTAAACTCATGGAAATTAAACAACACCCTACTCAGCAATCAATGGGTCACAGATAAAATTAAAAAAGAAATTCAACAATATCTACAATTCAATAAAAATTCAACCACAACTTATCTGAATATATGGGATGCGATGAAAGCAGTTCCCAGAGGGAAAATCATGAATTCACACATTAGGAAAACAGAACAGGAACAAATAAACACCTTAATGCTGCACGTCCACCATCTAGAAAAGGAAGAACAAATCAAACCCAGAGCCCAAAGAAGAGAAGAAATAATAAAGATTAGAGCAGAAATTAATTCTATTGAGATGAAGAAAATAGTTCAAAGATTAATGAATCAAAAAGCTGGCTTTGAAAGAATAAATAAAATCCATAAGCCCCTAGCTAACCTCATCACAAAGCGGAAAGAAAAAATCCAAATACAAGCAATAAAGAATGAAAAGGGTGAAATCACCACAGACCCAGTGGAAATTCAGAAAATTGTCAGTAGCTACTTTGAGAATCTTTACCCTCACAGAATAGAAGATACAGAATAACTGGACAAATTCCTTGAAAGGTACAAATTACCAAAACTGAATCAAGATATATCAACTTTCAATAACCCAAAAACAGCCAATGAAATATGAGATGTAATAAAAACCTTGCTGACAAAGAAAAGTCCAGGCCCTGATGGATTCACAGCTGAATTCTACAAGAAATTTATAGAAGATATAATCCCTACACTCCTCAAACTCTTCAATGAAATTGAAAAGGAAGCAGTCCTCCCAAAATCATTCCTGGAGGCAAGTATTATACTGATTCCAAAAACCAGGAAAAGACACAACCAAAAAAGAGAACTACAGGCCAATCTCCCTCGTGAACATAGATGCAAAAATTCTCAATAAAATCCTAACAAACAGAATACAACAAATCATCAAGAAGATCATACACCATGACCAGGTAGGATTCATCCCAGGGATGCAAGGATGGTCCAATATTCAAAAATCTATAAATGTAATATACTGTATTAATAGACTGAAACCTAAAAATCACATGATCATCTCGATTGATGTAGAAAAAGCTTTTGACAAAGCCCAACACTCATTCATGTTCAAAGTCCTACAGAAAATTGGACTAGAACAACTCTACTTCGATTTGATAAAATTCCATGACAACACAACAGCTAATATAACTCTAAATGGGGAAAAACTGAAATCTTTTACTGCTAGATCTGGTACTAGACAAGGATGTCCTCTATCACCCCTTCTATTCAATATAGTTTTGGAATCATTAGGTAAAGCCATTTGACAAGAGAGAGAAATAAAAGGAATAAGAATAGGTAAAGAAGAAGTTAAATTATCACTATTTGCAGATGACATGATACTTTACTGGGAAGACCCAAAAAACTCCACCAAGAAGCTACTAGAATTGATACACAAATTCAATAGCATAACAGGATACAAAGTCAGTACTCAAAAGTCAAAAGCATTCCTCTACACATATGACAAACACACCAAGGGAAAGTATAGAAACAATACCTTTTACAATACCACATCAGAAAATGAAATAACTTGGAATTCACTTCACCAAAGAAGTCAAAGATCTTTTCATGGAAAATTACAGTACCCTAAGAAAAGAGATCGTAGAATATTTCAGAAAATGGAAAGATATTCCCTGCTCCTGGATAGGAAGAACCAACATCATGATGATGGACATACTTCTAAAAATATTGTACAGATTTAATATAATCCCTATCAATCTGCCACCAACATACCTCCCAGACTTAGAGAAATAGTTCATAAAATTTATTTGGAACCAAAAAAGACCTAGAATAGCAAAGACAATCCTGGCCAATTAAGACAAGGCAGGAAGCATCACAATTCTTAACTTGAAATTATACTACAAAGCTACTGTGATAAAATCAACATGGTATTGGCAACAAAATAGACCTGAGGATCAATGGAATAGATTTAAAGATGCAGAGGCCTCTATGAACACACTCAGCCATCTCATCTTCGATAAAGGGGTCAAACACGCTCACTGGCAGAAAGATAGCCTCTTTAACAAATGGTGCTGGAAAACCTGGCTCTCTACATGCCAAAAACTAAAACATATCACCATGCACTAAAGTCAAAATGGATTAAAGGTCTAAACATTAAAATAGAAACACTCAATCTCCTGGAAGAGAAAGTAGGAGGAACTCTTGAAGACATAGGGGTAGACAAAGAATTCAAGAACAAACATGTATTCCCATGGGAAACACTTAAAAGAATTAACAACTGGGACGAACTCTTATTGAGAAGTTTTTGCACGTCAAAAGAAATAATCAACAAAGTGAAAAGACAACACACAAATTTCGAACAAATCTTAACTAATAAACACTGAGACAAAGGTCTGCTCTTTAGAATCTATAAAGAACTAAAATACAGTACAGCCCTCAAATTTAAAGACCCAATTCAGAAATGAGCATCAGAGATGAATACACATTTCTCAGAGGACGAAATTAAAGAAGCAAATAAATATATGAAAAAATGCTCCACATCACCAGCCATTCATGAAATGAAAATTAAAACAACACTGAGATACCATCTCACGCCAGAAAGAATGGCTATCATAAACAAATCAACCAGTAACAAATGTTGGAGAGGTTGTGGGGAAAAGGGAACCCTTCTCCACTGCTGGTGGGAATGTAGACTGATACAACCATTATGGAAATCAGTGTGGAGACTCCTTAAGAAACTAGGACTGGAAATCCCATTCAAGCCGGCTATACCCCTACTGAGAATTTTCCTGGAGGAATTGAAATCATCATATCATAGTGATATATGTGTACCTATGATTATAGCAGCACAATTTGTGATAGTCACATCTTGGAAACAACCAGGATGCCCACCACATGAGGAATGGTTGAAAAAGATGTGGTATTTTTATACAATGGAGTATTACTCAGCTGTAAAGAATGATAAACTTGAAGCATTTATATTTAAGTTGATGCCACTCAAAGATATACTCATAAGTGAAATAAACCAGACACATATGTGCAAATATCATATCTCCCTAGTATAAGAAATCAGAAGAAGAAATACAAATAGAAAGGTATAACACATCTAAAAGGAAAGCAAGAACTTGAGGTTTGGAGAGAGTAAGGAGAAAAGTGGGGAAAAAGGACAGAGAGAAAACCATACATTTGTACACACAAGATGGGCAAGGCAAAGATCCCAAGAAACATCAGCAGGTTTTTGAAAGTAGCAGTTAAATGGTAGGATTCTCAACCTTACTATCTATATACACTGCTACCTGTGAACCAAACAATTGCACTGAAAGATAAAAATCTGTAATAAAAGGGCACGTTTGGAATGCCTTCCATTCTGGTCTGCTAAATACATACTTCCTGTCATGAGATATCAATTATTACCATACTGTCTCACAAGTAAATGTTTTTGTTTTGTTTTGTTTGTTTTGGGGTAATAAATGGAAAAAAAGACAAGGAGAAAAAATGTTACAGGACTGCTCTGCTACAGGCTATATATGGTTAGATTTCTAAATTTCTGTGTAATAATATATGTATAGTATTTTTTAATTTTTTTTCCTCATATTCTGTAAGGACTTAAAATTCGACACATCAATACTTGATGGAAAATATCTGTTCCACATTATGCCTAACATGTTTGATATTTAGACAGATAGGGTAAACCGAACTGCATATGATGCAGGGGAATAACCAGCTTCTCTTCTGGATGGTTAACAACCTAAGTTTGCAGATCAAAAACTGGAGAAATAGAAGGGCTGCAAGGCCAGCCAACATTTTGGCCCTAGCCTTTCAAGGTCAGTGAAGATAGGAGAACCTGTACATCATGAAACTCAGTTGTGCCCCACGTTTTCTGATCAAGGAGATTATGGAGCCACAGAGGAATGTGATCAATGATGTAGAGTGTGCCTAAGGAGAGTCACATGGAGAGAAAACTTTCTCACAGGCTTTCAGAGAGCAAATTGGTCAAGCAATGGCCATGACATCCACATGGCTGACACTGACAAAGGATCTACAAAATGAGGTACAGGGCTACAGGATAAACCCTGAGGGGACTTGACTGACCTTATCAGATACAAAAGTTACATTTTTTTGTTATATAGGTCTTCCTTTATCTTGGTCTTAACCATACAGCAGAAAAGTATAAAAACGTGTATAAAAGTACAGCTATAATAATATGCTGAGCTGTAAGTGGGTCTAGTCAACAACTTCTGTGGGTAGCCCACTACTATTGTGGACTGCTGGACTGTGCTGGAGTGTTTCACTGAATTTAAGCACCTATAATAATTAAATCCCAATAGAATACCCATCTCTGACAGGACTAAACAAAAAAAGGAGATACAAAGGAAGGACCATTCTGTATTTGTACATACAGAACAGTTAAAATAAATATGCAGCTACTTTAATACTATGAGAAGAATTATTTGCACTAATAGTGTTTGGACAGGATATCCTGTCTGCTTCTTGTACTATGGATAACCACTAGAAAGATAGCAATGTAAAAAGTATTAATTATTGAAACTGCACTATAAATCAGCTTTAAAAAAAAAAGATAAGCATACAGCTACATTCTCTTAATTCAATGAATAAAAGGACCTGCTTTAACAGTGTTTGTAAATAGAATATCACGTCTGCACCTTGTACAACAAATAACCACTTAAAAACAATATGCAATGTATTAATTACTGAATCTGTTCTAATTTGATTTGAAACTATCTCATTGTTATTTGTTCTTCAACAAAATATTAAAAAAAACAGAAAATATTATTGTCAGTGAAGAAAGACTGAAAACTCTTTTCATGACATAGAAAACTTATCAGAAAGCATTGTAATCTTCTACTCAGCATGTAGTGGGGTTTGAAGCCAGAGAAATATCAAATAAAGTGTTCAAGGTCCTTCTTCCACCAACCTGGGATGGTACGGATGGTGGAAGGAACGTGAGTATGGGTCCTCCCTTCCTGACTGGCTGGACTCGGGGCCTGGAGACCTGGGGAAGTGCCAGTGACAATAGGATCCTGGCCAAGGTGGACAGGTGGAGCTGGAGCTGCGCAAATGTCTCATGCAATGGAACAATATGAGCCAACAGGTAGTAAATTAGGAGAACCACAGTAGCACTAGGGAGAAAGCCTTCAGGAATGCAAGTGGGCAGATGGGGCACTCCCTTCTCTTTTTTCCTCTTCTCTTTTCTTCTCTTGCATCTTCTTCCTTTCTTTTTATGTCTTTCTTTTTCTTTTCTAAATGACTAGGGAGAACTCCAAACACAGAAAATATACCATTCCCCAAATCCAGAGACAAAGATCTGGCCCAAATCTAGCAAGAACCTACCGGCAATCTTGGTCAGAGTACACATTTCTATGATCTGACCTGGACTTAGTGTAGTGATATAGACACTAGAGAAATTCCATTACTTTTATTTTTCATCATCTGATTGGCTTCCCTCTTGGTAGTCAGCTGAACTGGTGTTTTGCTTTTGGATTTCTGTTTTGTTTTGTTTCTGCTGTTTGTTTATTTTTTGCTTCTTTCTGTTTTCCTTTTTTCTCATTTTTCTCTCTATTCTGTTTTGTTTCTCTTCCCATATGCTGTTGTTCTTTTGCTGTGCTAGGGTAGTTTTGTTCAATATTTTTTCTCTTATGCATAATTTAGATCTCTAACCTTTCTTTTTGTTTTATTCTATTCATCTTCTTCCCTTTCATTCACTATCTTGTTTGACTTTATGGTATTTTCATGAGAGTAAACAATGTCTCTTCTCTTTATGGTTCACTTCAAAACTCCTAGACCTTCTCCTCCAATCTTTCCCTCCTATGTCTTACAATCACTTAAAATCTGGATTATCATCCTGGGTCTCCCAAACTGGCTTCTATTATATTTAACCTCATTCAACTCTCCATTCTACCTCTTATGCTCTTGAGCCCACCCCCCAAATAGGATAAAATCACTCTATTAAGTGGAAAAATCATGACATACAAGTTTCTTGAATTTCTTGGGTTATGTTATATATCTGTAGACCTTTACCCCATGGTTACAGTTATCAGGCAAATAATTACCACAGTTGTTCATTAGCCAGGTTGCACTTGAGTCTATTGTTACTGACAATGGAACTATTTTAACCAAGATATTATACATGCTATAACAAATTTTCCCCCTGTATGACAACACTGAAATTGTAAGGGGTCATAACTACCATCATAAACCTATAACAAAGGAATGGGCCCTATGTCAAATAGATAGAAATTCTCATTCTTAATATATTGGGAAGGTAGATTCTCGGGACAGATATAAAGACTAAGATTTGTCTGCATCTAGGAAATATTTGGAGGAATACTCATCTCCTAGGAAACCCTCAACATGCTATCTAATATAACAAAAATATAAGCATCAATACAGAAAATAATACAGACAACATGAAGAAGCAAAATAAAGTACCAAATGCCCAGCCCATACAGGACAAGTCCAGAGCACAAAGAGAGAGACGAAATTAGAAGCCAACAAAAGGAACTCTCTGAAATGACAGCACCAGAAGTAAAAAAAAAAGAAAGAAAGAAAAGAAAGAAAGAAAATAGAAGAGGCAAATAAAAATCTCTAAGGTGTAAAAAGAAATAACTATAAAATTGAAAAAAAAGACATTAAAGCAGACATAGATAGATAAAGAGAGGAGCTCAGGAAAGTGATGGAATCCATGAATGCCAAACATAGACAAGAAATGGAATCAGTGAATCTGATCCAAACAGAAATCCAGGAGATTAAAAGCTCCATTAAAAGTATATGTAGAAGATTGATGAAGGTGAAGATACAATATCAGATCTAGAATACAGGAATGCATCTAGCAACCCGGAAAAGAAAGGCATCTTAAAAATAGCAAGAGACCATGAAAAACCAATCCAATAGCTACAAGATAAGAAAAATATATATATACATATATATATATATATATATATATATATATATATATATATATATATGTGTGTGTGTGTGTGTGTGTGTGTGTGTGTGTGTGTGTGTGTGTTTTATTCCCTGTACAAAAACAAACAAAGCCATTAAAAAAAAAAGAACCTCTTCACAGAAATAATGGTAGAAAACTTCCCAAACATGGATAAAGAATTTAACGAACAAATAAATAAAGCATATAGAACTCCAAATAACCATGACTAAAATAAGTCTACATAAAGGCATATAATAATCAAGATTCCTGAAATTCAGAACAAGAACAAAATATTAAAAGCAGCTAGAGAAAAGAAACATATAATCTGTTAAGGAAAGCCTATGAGAATCACAGCACAAACCCTCAATTCAAAGACAGCTTAGAGTGAGATGTTTCAATTCCCAAGAGAAAACAATGTTCATCCCATGCTGATGGACCCTGCAGAGCTATCTTACAAAACTGATGCAGAAATAAGACATTTCCGTGACAAAGAACAACTGAAGAAATTTATGACCACCAAACCAACTCTCCAGAATGCCCTGACAGACACATTAGAGACAGTGAAAATGACCAACACATGAATACAGATAGAAAGAAGCCACCAGGCAAGGCAAGCAATTAAACAGAAAAGTGCCAAACTACAGGGAAACGACAGGGTATACCAATACATATTTGTTACAACTATCAAAATAAATGGTCTCAAATCCTTTTGACTGGTGATTTGAGACCATTTATTTTGGATCAAGAATGGATCAAGAAGCAAGATCTAATAATGTATTATATTCTAGAAACATACTTAACCCAAAAATGAATTCATGACTTAAAGTCAAAATTCTCCATGCAACAGAAACCCATTAAAAAAAAAAAAAGCAGGGGTAGCTATTCTATTTGCAGACAATGCAAACTTTGAGCCAAAACTGATCAAAAGAGACAGAGAAGGTCACTACACACTTGTTAATTCCAAAAAGAAGAGAGGACAATTGTATTTATGCACCAAACACAGGTTCACCCAATTACATAAAACAACTTTTTTTTTTCAGAACTGGGAATTGAACTCAGGCCCTTGCCCTTGCCAGGCAAGCACTTATTCTACCAAGCTATCTCCTGGCCCCTAAAACAAATGTTAACAGACATGAAAAATCATACAAGCGCTAACACATTTGTAGTGCAGGACCTCAATACTTCACACTCACAAATAGATAGATCAACAAGACAAAAAAAAAATCAACAAAGAAATATCAGCGTTAAACCAAGCCTGTGAACAAATAGACTTGGTAGATGCATACGGGACAAAATAGACCATATATTAGTTTAAAAAATGTTTAAATGCTTAAGTAAATGTAGAGGAACTGAAATAATCTCAAGCAAACTATCTGACCATAGTGAATGACACTGGAAGTCGGTGACAAAGGAAATCACAGAAACTACATGAAAAAAGCCAGGAAATTTCTCAGTGGCATAAGTGCTTGCTTGACAAGTGTAACATCCTGGGTTCAATCCCCAGTACAAAAAAAAAAAAGAGTACATGAATGCATGAAAATTGAATAACACCATTCTGAACAACCAATGGTCACAGAAGAAATTAAAGACAAAATTAAACAGTGCATAAAATTAAATGATACAACATGCTGAAACTTACGGGATGCAATGAAAGCAGTGCTGTGAGGGAAACTTACAACGATGAACTCACACACGAGGAAAACAGAACAACCTCATCTTTTTTTGTGTGTGGAGCCTGCTAGAGAACAATCTCAAATAAGCAATCTAACACTGAGCCTCAGACTCCTAGAATATAAAGAATAAATCAAACCCAAATCTTGTACAAGGGAGGTAATTATAAAGATAACAGCAAAAATTAATGCAATGAGACTATAAAATGATATACAAAGAATCAATGAATCTAAAAGTTGATTCACTGAAAGAATAAATAAAATTGATAAGCTGTTAGCCAACCTCATCAAAAAGAGAAAAGGAAAGCACAAATTCAAGCAATTAGGAAGGAAAAGAGGGAAATCACAACTTACCCCACAGAAAACCAGGAAGTCATCAATATCTACTATGAGAACATATATTCTAATAATCTAGAAAGTACAGAAGAAATGGGTAGATTTGTAGACACCATCAAACCACTAGAAGGGAAACAAGAAAATATAAGCATTCTATAACTTGATATCAGACAATGAAACTGAAAATGTAATCAAAATTTTATGGTCAAAGAAAATACCAGGCCCTGAAAGTTTCACTGTTGAGCTCTATAAGAAGTTTAGGTGAGAACTAAGGACATCAATGCTGAAACTCTTTAAGAAAATTGACAGAGAAGCAGTACTTCCAAAATCATTCCTAGAAGTGTTACCCTGATTCAAAAACCAGAGATGAGCCCACCTAAAAAGAAAAGTACAGGCCAATCTTCATTTGAGTATAGATAGTGACAAACAGTGCAGCAGATCTTCCAGAAGAGTATACCATGACCAAGTAGGGGTCATCCAGGCAATGCAGGGATGGATCAACATGTGCAAATAAATAAATGTCGTGCAAACAGTAAGTGTAATATACCATATTAAGACAAAAATCTCATAATCATCTCAATGCAAAAAAAGCATTTGACAAAATACAACACTCATTCATAAAAAAAAACTACAGGAAACTAGAATAGATCATTTTTACATCAATCTGGTAAAGGTCGTCTATGACAAACTAATAGCTAACATCATACTAAATGGTCAAAAACTGAAAGGCTTCACTCTAAAATCAGCAATAGGAAAAAACATGTCCACTATCACCACTCCTGTTCAATATAGTTCTGGAAACATTAACCAGAACAGTTATACAAGAGAAAGAAATAAAATAAAGCTAGGAAAAGGAAAAGTTAAATTATCATTATTTGCAGATGACATGATACCATGCACAGTAAACACCAAAAATGCCTCAAAAAAACTTGTAGGTTTAGTACTCAAATTCAGAAGTGTAGCAGGACACAAAATCAATACTTAAAAATCAATAGGAGGGTTGAAGAGATAGCTCAGCAGTGTAAGCACTTTCCTGGAAAGCTCCAGGACTCGAGTGTGACCTCCAGTAGCTTGTGGCATGGTATCATGGTTACACCTGCCTGTAACCTGAGCACTGGACGCTGAGACTACAAGTCTGAGCTGCATAGTGAGACCCTGTACCCAATAATTTTTTAAATTAATAGCATTCCTGTGCACAACAACAAACTCACAGAAATAGAAATCTACACCCTTTACAGGAGCATCTAAAAAAATGAAATACTTAGGAATCAATTAACAAAGTATATGTGAGGTTTTTACAGTGAAAGTTACAGTACCCTTAAAAAGGGGATGGGAGAGAATATCAGACAATGAAAAGATATCCCTTTCTCTCAGATAGGAAGAACTAGCAGTGAAAATGGCCAGCTCCCAAAACTTCTATAAAGATTTAATGTAATCCTCATCAAAATACCATTACAGGCCAGGTGTGGTGGCGCATGCCTATAATCCCAGCACTTGGGAGGCTGAGGCAGGAGGATTGTTGTGAGTTCAAGACCAGCCTGAGCTACAAAGTGAGCTTAAGGCCAGCCTGAACTGCATAGTAAGACCCTGTCTCAAAAATACCAAAAAAAATAAATAAATAAATAAATTACCATACCACACAGAGCTAGAGAAAACATTCCTAAAATTCATTTGGAACCAGAAAAGATCTAGAATAGCAAAAGCAATTCTGGCCAACAAAGGCAGGTCAAGGTGCATAACCATCCCAGATCTGAAATTGTACTACAAAGCTACTGTAATAAAATCAGCATGATATTGACAAAAAAAAAAAAAACTGAAAATAAGTAGAACATAACAGAAGACACAGAAGCAGCCCAAACACACTCAGCTACCTTACTTTTGACAAAGAATCCCAACATGTTCACTGGAAGAAAGATAGTCTCTTAAACAAATGATTCTGAAAAAACTGGCTTTCCACATGCCCAAGACTAAAACTAGATCCATGTCTATTAACATGCACTAAGCTAAAGTCAAAATGGATCAAAGATCTAAATGTTAAAAGAGAAACACTAAATTTAATGGAAGAAAAAATAGGTAGAAGTCTTGAACTCATAAGTGCAGGCAAAGACTTCATGAACAAAACCCAGATTGCAAAGGAAATACTACATGAATCAACACATAGTATCTCACTTTATTAAAAAGCATTTCACATAATAAGAAATAACCAACTGAGTGAAACACAACCCAATAGATGTTAAAAAAAAATTATGGACTTATATCTAGAACATATAAAGAACTGAAAAATTAGGACCCCTCCCAATTCAAAGACCCAATCCAAATGTAGGCATGAATATACCTTTCTCAGGTGAAAAAATACAAATGGCAAATGAATATTTAAAAAGATGTTCAACACCACAGATCATTTGGAAACTGCAAATTAAAACGACACTGGGATGCCACCCCTCCCCAGAAAGAATGACTATCATCAACAACAACAAAAAAAAAAAATCAGCCAATAACAAATGCTGAAGGGACTGTGGGAAAATGGGAACCTCTCACCACTGTTGGTGGGAGTGTAGACTGGCTCAACCACTGTGGAAATAAGTTTGGAGATTTCTCAAAAAACTAGCATTAGAGGGCCCACTCAACCCAACTATTCCCCTTCTAGATATCTTCCCAGAAGAATTTAAAACGTCCTAACACAGTGGTATTTGTGCACCTATGTTTATGGAAGCACAACTTGTAATAGATAAATCTTAGAAACAACCCATATGCCCACCAATTGAGAAATATTTTTTAAAAAATATGTGATATATATATATATATATATATATATATATATATATATATATATGATGTAGTACTACTTAGCAATAAAAAAAGATAACCTTGAGACTTTTATAAGTAAATGGATGCAACTTGAGATCATACTCATAAGTGAAATAAACCACACCCACATCTGTAAACTTGGCATTGTATCACTACTGTGAAACTGGAATAAGATCCAAACAGTACAGCAGATACCATGGATTGAGAAGACACTGTTTAAAAGAAAAGACAAACTGTGATGGGGGAAAAGGGGAAAGGACAGAAAGAATAAAAGTATGTTTACACACAAGATAGGTAAAATAGTTACACAGTTAGTTTATCTTAGTCCATTGAAAAGAAAGGTTTATACTGATATTATCAGGACAAGGGCTAGGGACATAGCTCCAAGGCCTATGCAGCTGCCTGACAAGAGCAAGGTCTCAAGTTCGATCCCCAGTACCACAAAAAAAAAATATTATTTGGACAATACGTCATGCCTATATCTTTTATTTTGAATAACTACTAAAAAAAATATACAATATATTAATTACTGTAACTCTCCCACTAACCAGTTTTAAAAACTATATTATTGTTATTTTTAGTTATTTCTCTTTAAAAAAAATAAATTTAAGTCTAAGGTATTGTGAATAAGCAAACTCGTCTTTATTCAATGTCAACATGATTGTGGATGTAAAGACATAAAAAATAAAGAACTGTTGGTATTAATACTTTAATACTGCCACTGGATCAATACACAAAAGATCAATATGTAAAGACCAATTTCATTTCTATGTATTAGCAGTAAATAAAATTTAAGAAAATCACAAAACAATAATATATTAAAAAATCCAACACCTGAGCATAACTAATGAATGAAAACCAAATTCCCTAAAACACTATTAGAAATACAAGGTGAACAGATAGGCTGCTTCTTAAATTGTGCTGAGATACCTGGCTACCTACATGTAAAACAGATAAAATAGATTCCTACCTTGTTTATTACACAAGACAACCTCTGAATTCATTAGAGACCTGACAAGGAAAACAAGAACTTTCTAAAATTTAAAACAAACCATAGGAACAGATAACCTCAAGATGAACTATCTAGAGGAAGCAAGACTGAAAGCTACGGGTCATGCAATAAAAGATTGACAAGCACTAGAATCAATTAAAAAGTTTTCACACCCACTGACATCCCATACGATAGCAAAAACAAGGCAAACACTAGAAGAAAATATTTTTGTTTTATGTAGTCCCGAAGGATTGGTAATCACATATATATTTAAGTTTATTTCCATGAAGTTAAGCAAACAAAATGGGAGGCTGGCCTAAGAAATCAGGAGGTAGGCCAGAGAAATACCTCGGTGGTCTAAGCTCCAGCTTAGGCAAGTGCAAGGACCCAGGTTTGATGCCTGGTACCACATGCTGTGCTGGCCCTGAGAATACTATGCTGGCCATGAAAACTGGGCGTGGTGGTCATGCCTATGATCCCAGCACTGGGAAGGTTGAGACAGGGGGAACACTATGAGTCTGAGCTGTGTAGGAATACCCCATACCAAACAGAACAGAAGGGAGGGAGGGAG
>PVKA01005035.1:0-64837 GCA_004027165.1 Ctenomys sociabilis
TTTTTTTTTTTTTTTTTTTTTTTTTTTTTTTTTTTTTTTTTTTTTTTTTTTTTTTTTTTTGCGGCTTTCCATAT
This sequence comes from Ctenomys sociabilis, assembly GCA_004027165.1. Lineage (NCBI taxonomy): Eukaryota > Metazoa > Chordata > Mammalia > Rodentia > Ctenomyidae > Ctenomys > Ctenomys sociabilis. Next base: position 75 of record PVKA01005035.1, read on the forward strand.
ATTGTTCTTGTGCTGGATTTCTTGGATCTTGACTATTGTATGTCTTGGTGTGTTTTTAATTAGGTTGAAGTTATTTGGCATTCTGTATGCTTCAATTATGTGAATGTTCTATTGTTTCCTCATATTTGGGGAGTTTTCTGCTATTATTTCTGCCCATATTCTTTTTATATCATTTGTATTGACTCTTTGTTTCTCATTCATTCCAATTAGTCTCACATTATTCATCTTGGTATCATCTTGCATGTGATGAATTATTTTTCTTGCATCTTCATTGTTTTTAAGAGATCTTTTCTTACCTTTTCACTAGCTGCACCAGTGTCTTCAAGATCTGAAACTCTGTCTTCACTTTCACTCAGTTTTGTAGGCTTGTGTTTGAGATTTTAGTTCCTCTGTATCTCTTTGCCTGTGCTTCATATGATCTATTTCTTTCCTGAATTTCTTATCCAAGGAACCCATCAGTTTTCTAATCTCCTCTAATTTTTTTATCAATATCTTCTTTAGAAGCAGTTATTAATTCTTTTACTGCAAAGTTGTTTTCGGTTTCCTCCATATGTTTCTGCATTTGATTCTTTATTTCAGATGCTATGAATTTGGGGATTTCTTTTTTTATTTCAGAAATAAATACTGCTCTGAGTTCCTCTATACCTTTCTGCTATTGTTTATTTACTTCAAACACTATTAAGTCATGCAATTCAGCTGAGTTAGTCTCCTCAGCACTTGATCTGTGTGGGCATTGGATTCCCCCATATGTTTCTGTATTTGATTTTTTACTTCAGATGCTATGAATTCAGATATTTCTTTTTTTATTCCAGAAATAAATTTTGCTCTGAGTTCCTGCATAATTGTCTGCTGTTGTTTCTTTATGACTGACGCTATTGATTCATACATTTCAGCTGAGCTAGCATCCTCTGTACTTGTTCTGGGTGAGCTTGAGGCTTGAGATTGCATTTTGCTCCTTGTTTTTATTATTTCTTATAGCTCTGACCTCTGACCTTTGGTGTAGAGTTTTGGTTAAGTTACATCTTAATACCTTATGGGATTCAGGTATTGATATACCAAGGTCTAGTTCATGTAGTTGTGCCTGGCTTGGGTCTGGCTGCTGTGCTCAGCTCCTTCCTGTTGTGGTCCTTGGAGATGAGCCAGTTGTGCCCCTTCAGCAAGATGATCTGCTGCTAAATTAGCTGTGTTATTGTGACTCTAGTCTCACTTATGGGACTTCAGCTGCAGAGTTTCACCCAGGCCTGTATGCCAGGCCTAGGCTGGGTCTGGAGGAGTATAGGGGGTGTAGGAGAGCATAGCAGCTCTCCCACACACTCACTGGGCCTGGGTTTTGGCGTGTGTGCAAGGCTCCCAAAAGGGTGGTGAATATTCTTACTCACAGGGCAGGCTGTGCTGGGTCCAGAGGGGTGGGACGGGACCTGAGAATGCTGGGAAAGGTCTTTCTCGCACAGCGGGTCTGGATGTTCTCACTAACAGGGTGGGCTGTGCTGGGTCTGGAGCAGTGTGGCAGGACCAGAAAATGCTGGGAAAGGTCTGTCTTGTGGGGAGGGCCTGCAAGTTCTCACTCAGGGCAAGCTGTGCTAGGTCCAGAGCCTAGAAAGTATCTTTAAAAACAGTGTGTAACAACTCTAGAGTCTGGCCAAAGGGGTATGTAATTTTTCATCATTCTGAAGATATTCATGGAGGATATTTGGGGGGATATTTTATAATATTTTCTTGTTTGTTATGTATTTAGCACAGGGTCTACATGGTCTTGCTATACAAATTGGACTCATAGTGATCCTCCTGTTTTTAGCCTCCCAAGCACTGGGATTACAGTTGCACGCCACACACCCAGTCTCAATCACCCTCTCAATGCACCCCAATAACAAGGTCAGCATGGCACACCTGGGATCAAACCCAAGTCCCTGTGTGTGCCTAAACAGGTGCTTTAATCTGCTGAGCTATCTGGCCAGCCCTGTGTTTTCTTTTTTTACAATTCATGTTTCCTTCAAAAGTCTCTCTCTCTCTCTCTCTCTCTCTCTCTCTCTCTCTCTCTCTCTCTCTCTCACTCTCTCTCTCTCTCTCAACGTATTTACACTAGTTTCTGCATTTTGTATTACAAGCTTCTTAAGGTATCTAATGAACTTGGCCATCCACTTATCATGCAAGTTAGCTCTACAAAATTGAATGGAAGCCCTGAGTTATGAAAAGCTTGGTCATTGTCAATGGTATTGATTTGGAGAGAGTTGTATTTTCACCTGCACTGATCAGATTTTCCATGGGGGAAAACTTTCTTTACTAGAGATGGCAATGATCATATCTATTGCTGTTCTAGAAGTCAAGGGTGGGAAAGGGCCCAGGGCTCTGCACATTCCTGGGCTCATTTGCCTTTAATCTCTTGCTTTCAGTAGCATCTGAGCTCTTTTCTTTAGCTAACATTTCTGTGAGTCCAGTCACTTTTTGTGACCCTTCCAGAGCATACCCTTGCCCTGCATCTCCTAAAATGGTAGAGGGGAATCAGAGAACCTGTCTCTGAGTCTCCTGACTTTTTCCCTCATTGTCTCCATTTTCAGAGGTCCCTTATAGTTCAGTCCCCAAAATCTGTTTGCTCTGTGTTGCTATCTTATCCGGAAGGCAAATTTATAGCTGCTGTTTGTGGCTAAATTCTCGATTGTTTGATGTTTGTTTGTTTTAGCGGAACCTGGGATTGAACTCAGGCCCTTGTGCTAATGCTTATTCTACTGTGCCATCTCCCCAGCTGCTACATTCTTCTGTGTTGATTTTTGTTTTTCTTACCACAGATTCGTTTCCACATTCCAAAGTCTTTTACTTTTTGCTCTTTCTCTCCTCAACCTTTGTGGTTTTTATTCTTAAGTCATTTTAGTGAATATTCAGGCACTATCAAAAATAAATGTAATGATTCAACTCACTATCTTTATTTTTTATTTATTTATTTATCTATTTATTTATTTATTTATTTATTTGGTGGAACCAGGGATTGAACTCAGACCCTTTCACTTGCCAGGGAAGCACTTATTCTACTGAGCCAACTCCCCAGCCCCCAATTTTGTTTTTAATATTTATTTATTTACTTACTTATTTGGTTCAGGGTCTCACTATACAGCTCAGGCTCATAGTGATCCTCTTGTCTCAGCCTTCCCAATGCTGGGAACACAGCTGTGTGCCACCACACCTCAGATTCAGGACTGGCATGGCATGCCCAGATCTCTGGGGCTAGCATGTCATGCAGTACCAGAGATGGAACCCAGGTCCTTCCACTTAGCAGGAAGGCACTTAGACCACTACACTATCTTCCCAGCCAACTATCTTTACCTTTTTTTATTATTCTATTTATTTATTTAATATTTGGTACAGGGTGTCACTACTCAGACTCGTAGTGATCTTCCCCAGAGCTGAGATTATAGGCATGTGTGCACCATCACACTAAGTCTCGGGGGGTGGCTCAGCATGCCCAGGGAGGGGGCCTGTGAGACATGTGGTGCCAGGGATTGATCCCTAGGCCCTGCTCTTGCTTAAGCAGGCACTTAGTCCACTGAGCTATCTCCCTGGCCCCACTATCTTGATCTTAATGTTCACAAATTCTAACTTTTTTTTTTTTTAATAAGTGTCTACAGGGTCTACAGGGTAGATCAGACTCTGATGATCCACCTCTGTTCAGCCTCACAAAGAGCTGGGATTACAGGTGCCCACCACCATGCCCAATCTCATTTGCCATCTCAGCGCACCCTGGGGGCAGGGCTGGCACTGCAGGCTGGGGATCGAACCCTGCCCACTGCATTTGCCTAAACAGGTACTTTAATCCGTTGAGCTATTTGGCTGGCCCTTCTAACTTCTTTTTATCTGTGATAGATGGCAAAAGCATTCCAGTCTTTCCCTTGTCTTTGTGTCTTTGCCATTTTTGATGTGAGTTTTCAGCTCCTTTCATGAGAAACTAGAGTTTATTCCCTTTCACTGATCCTGGGATTTGTTTTGGTCCATAAAATACAAAAAAATTGACAGCACACTGATTCCAGGCTTAGGACGCTAGACACCATCTATTATCTTAGAGCCCTGCCTAGCAATCACTAGGCAGGACCAGCCTAGGTTCCTGGAAAAAGAGAGGCCTCCAAAGAGAAGCATTTTAACTGCTGCCATTCCAGGCCAGAGGACCCAAGGAGATCCCAGAGTGAGCTGCATGACAGAGTCTATTTTGGAGCCAGAAAATCCTACAATGCGTCTCACAGGCTCCCAACCCATTCTACTAATTATTATGAATATTGTGGCTCCTATTTTATCTACTAAGCTTCAAGGCCTTGTTATGCTGCAAAGATTTCCTGGCTCTGCTGTCACAAATGTAGTTCCAAAGACCCTTTTAGGAGGAATAAGAAGGGAACTTCACCAAGTTACACTTGACAGAGCCATCAAAACAGTTTAAATTTGTTGATCTTTTACATTTGAACAACACCTGCATAAATAATAAGTGAGTCGGTTCTGAACTTTATATTGCTCTTATTACAAAACTACACTGCAAAAATAGAAAATCAATTTCATAGTCAGTGTTTAGGCAGCAGCAGAGTTTAGCTCAACACTAGATACCTGCTGGCTACTGTTTTCAGTGACACCAGATGCTAAGGAGCACAGCTGTGGAAACAGCACACTTATTCGTGCCGACTCCTCAAGGTTCCAGGAGAGGGACAGATACGGCTTTGTACATCACCAAATGCTTACCCCAAGCAAAATACTGATGTTTTGGCTCTAATTTCTATTAACTTCCTATCAGCACTAAAACACATCAATTCACTGCAAAATTGTCCCTTTTGAGACTTTACTAGATTTTTGCACAGTGAAAACAAATCACAAGATTGGAGAAATCTGAATGAGAGTGAAGCAAACAGGGCCAGCCCTCATGACAACACCAAGGCATCAGGACATTCTGCATGACCACACCTGAGGCTCAACTCTCCCTCTCCCCGCCCCTAGTGTTTCCAGAGCTTCCAGGATCACTGAACAGGCGTAGAGACGGCTCTGTCTGAGCCTCGCTGCAGGGGAGCTCCTGCTTCCAGGCAAGGCTAGGAGAGACAAACCACTGAGACACAGAATAGCATGTCCAGAGCAAAGGCTATGAAACACCAGGAGGCTAAGCATCCTCCTCAAGGAAGTTAGAAACAACCAAAATGTACACAAACCATACAGAAAGAAGAAAATAACATACGAGTCAATACTAGTTTCTAGGACAGGCTATGTGGGCCACAGGCAATGCTCCTGTTGTGGTCTGAGTTGCCACTGCAGATGTGCTCATTTTGTATGGCTTTAGATCTATATTGCTTTATATTTTTGTTTTATGTACTCTAAGTTATGTTTCCATAGTACAATGGTTTAAACATTTTCTACCTTGTGAGAAGACAATGGAGATGATGATTATCTCAAGAATGGTAGGGGAAAGGGAAACAGCAAGCAAAATACACAGATAATATTAAAATAAAAACTTTGCAGAAGATGAAGCTCAGGGATTCAATACTGTATTTGAGAAGAAAACTGAAGGAAGAATGGTTTGAGACCCACTGACGTAGACATTCTGGAGAGTTTCTGGGAGTGGAGACATCTGATTGGCAGTTGGGGACCTGGGTGAGTGAGGGTTGCACTGGGAAGGAAGAGGTAAGGCTCAGGGGGCTGTGGGCTCTTCAAGGAGGGAGGCTGAGGGAGAAAAGGGAAAAGAAGGTGAGTAGGGACCCCATGCCTGCTGCATAGGGGCAGCGGAAGGAAGGATATCAGGGGGCTCCAGACTTGCAGGAAGGAAACCAGGAGGACTTGGATGATGAAAGCAGCAGGGGTAAGTGGCTTGAGAATTAGAAACCAGGCGTGGTCATGATCACTGCATGCCAATAGTCCCAGTAGTTGGGGGGCTCAGGCAGACGATTACAGTTGTGATCCTGGCCTGAGCAAGTCAGGCACTTACTGAGACTCTGTCTCACGATGTAAGACGGACTGGGGTTATGCTCAGCATGGTGGTCCTGGATACAGTTACTATAGCTGACAGAATGTGTGGTACCACAGAAAGGAGAAACAAGATGAGGATGGAGAGGCATTCTTTGGCTTAGCAGGAAAGACAGGATCCAGCCTTTCCAGAGAAGAGTGCCTGTGGAAATGAGGAACTGGCCACGAGAGAGGCAAAAGCCCAGGCCAACTGTGGTAGGCCCTGGAGCACTGGGACGGAGGTGCACAGCAGACACTGGTTATTTCCTGTTTGGGAGACAGAGGGCAGGTCAGGGCAAGGAGGAGGTTGGGGTTAAAAGGGAGGGAAAAGATCAAGATAAAAGAGAGTAAAACAGATTTTAGTGCCACAGAAAGAAGCTGTGAAAATATGGACAAGGATTTGTGAAAACATGGACCAGAAAGGAGGTGAGTTTTGATTGAAGACTCTAAGGTGAAGAGGAAAACCAGCCCTGATAGATGCTGTGCTTCCATTGCTGGGAAGAAGGGCCCAGGGTAGGGGTAAGTTTTTCCCTGAAGCAGCAAGAAGATAGGACATTTCTGATAAACTCTTTTGTGTTCTTGATGTTCCTAAGAGTAAAGGAAGGAGAATGAGGGATTGAAGTTTTAAGGGCAAGGAAAAAATTAGGGAAAAAGATAAAAAGCAATCTCAGGCAGGAAAAGATAGCAAGGCAAGATTTCAGTCTGTCAGGCATGGGGCCCAACCTGTTCACTAAAGGACCTACCTCTCAGATGTTTCCGCGTGAAGCTGAAACCTTTTTAACTTCCTAAGGATATTGTATAAATATAAATGTCTACTTCTTGTGTCTCAGAATTATATGCTTATTTCTATTTTATGTCGGCAGATTTGGTTCTAGATGTGACTGAGAACATGCGAATTAAGAATAGGCACAAAACTTCACACACAACATGAAAAATGCTTATTTCTATGGACAATGACCACAGCAACAATATAAAAAAGGAAAGCATATCTTATTACATTACTTCTACACCCTTTTTATCTACATAAAAATTACTTTTCTAAAAGAGCTCATGTTCTATAGTCAATTGGAGACCAGGTATAGTGGTGCACACTTGTAATCCCAGCACTAGGGAGGCTGAAACTGGAGGATCACTACGAGTCTGAGTGCATAGTGAGACTCTGTACCAAATTCATAAAAATAAAGTCCTTCAGGCCTGAGCTCAAGTGCAATGCTAGTCAAATGCTACTATGTACTATGATCTTATCCTCAGCCTCCCATTCTCAAAACTAGGTAAATAAGATCTCCTTCTCAGAGTACCCATGAAGGTAAACTTGATAGAAAGTCTCAGACAATGAGCAGGGTACAGTAGTAACAATTAAATTAGCACATATGTAATACTATAATATATATTTTAATAACATATATAATACTATAATTTATATTTTTACTCCACATCATCACGCTACTATCACCATCATCTTTACTGTCCCAGAAATTTAGGTTTTACTGTCAATTGTTGATACAACCTAAGGAGCTAGGTGAATCTTAATAACATAAAGATTTTCAGCCTTTTGGCCGGAACCACCATCTTCCAATAATTTGACAAAATGACTACTCAAAGGACAAGAAAAAAGGAACCTGGTATATATTTTCCTTTTAGAAAACATAGGATTATTCCTTTGACAACATACATGTGAATCTTCAAAAAGGGTGATATTGTAGACTTCAAGGGAATGGGTACTGTGCAAAAAGGAGTGCCTCACAAATGTCACCATGGCAAAACAGGGACAGTCTACAACATTACCCAGCATGCTTTGTTGTAATCAATCAAGTTAAGGGCAAGATACTTGCCAAGAGGATTAATGTGCATATTGAGCATATCAAACGCTCAAAAAAGTCATGATAGCATCATGAAACATGTCAAGGAAAATGATCAGAAAAAGAAGGAAGCCAAAGAGAAAGGTACCTAGGTTCAACTGAAGTGCCAGCCTGCCCCCCCCCCCCCCGGAGAAGCACACTTTGTAGGGACCAATGGAAAAGAACTTGAGTTGCTGGAACCTATTCCCTAGGAATTCATGGCATAAACTGGGGATGCTGCTCTGCCATTCAGTACCCAATTGGCAGCTCAAGTGTTCTACGCCCTACGTAAAAATAAAATCATCCTGAGTTATAAGGGTGGTTTTCTTAGTTGAACAGGTAAGTGGTGCCTTCTTACCTCAGAAATATTTGCAGCAGATTTTCACTGTGCCTAGTAATTGTATCTAGTCTGTACTCTTAAGTGTTTTTCTTGATGAAAGGTATTGCTGAGGTATTGTGCAGGGGTATACCCAAATATTCAAATATTTATAAGATATTTGTATTGGCTTGAAGATCCTGTAAATCATCATGGGGAAAAGATGTATCAAAATAAATGGAAGTCACTTCAGAAACAAATGTAAGTCCATTTCAGTTAAATAAATTATTTAAAGCACACCAAAAATATTTTTAGTTCTTTTAGTTCTTTCATCATAAATAGAATAGCTTAAATATAAAAGCTACAAAGATTTTTCTAAAGTATTGTCCTAGTTACATTTCTCATCGCTGAGACAATGTGCCCAATGCCCAAAGTTAAAGGGGGAAAGGTTTATTTAGCTCATAATTTATAGAGATTTCAGTCTGTATCATCTGGTGGCACGGCAAAAGAAGCAACAGTTCATGGTGGCAGAAGACAGAAAAAGCAACAGGAGCAAAAGGGGGAAACCAACCTCTTTCTGCCCCTTTCTGCCAAACTGCTGGCATCCAGGTGGTGCCAATCCAAGCTGTGTACAGATCCCAGCCATTGCTCACCCTCAATCCCAGCACCCTTAATCCCTTAATCCCAGTATTGCACTATGAATCAATCACAAACTGGATATAGCTAACTCAAAGAAGGTCCCATCTGAAAGCTCAGAGGCTCTGGGAGGACATCCAGACACAAACCACAGAATGTATTGAATTTAGTATTGATTTCAAATTGGAATTCTTTAATATTTCATCAGCTGTAACTGATTTTGATCCTTCAGTGTCTTTCTGAATATAGAATATGGCTCTAAGCCAACATAAATTTCTCCTTCTATGTTTCAAAATTTTTAATATGGTACATTTATTTAAAACTACAAAGGCTAAGGATCTCCTAAACACAGCCAAAACAAAAAAGAAAAAAATGTCTTCCTAAATGTAGGGAAAAAAAAAAAAGCATGTTTCATAGCTTACTCTTAGAAAATTAAGATACATCTTTAGACTGGATTATGTATTCCTAAATACAAAGCAGTTCCGCATTTAAATCTGTTAACTGGTCGTGAATGTTGGCAAAGTGCTCAGCATCAGGGATGATCCAAGTTCCCAGGGCATCATCTCTGCTACTGGCAGAGTGCGACCGTCAGACGCCAGAATATCTTCATTGCAAATTTCAACAAAATGAAAGCTCCTCATTATGCCCGTGCGTATTCTATTTTTATAAATGCTTATGATATACTATTTTGGAGAAACGCAAGTTGGAGAACGATATATTTAGTAAGATACAGACACAACCCCACATGTACATACACATGCACACACACAAAACCCATAAATTCAAAATTCATTCAAGAATATCAAGATGAATTCATCCTGGGCTGGCCAGATAGCTCAGCAGACTAAAGAACCTATGTAGACAGGCATAACGACTGGGGTTTGATCCCTGGCTTGCCGTGCCGGCCCCACCCACAGGGCACTCAGATTGCAACAGAGACTGAGTGTGGTGGCACATGCCTGTAATCTCAGTGCTTGTGAAGCTGAAAACAGAAGGATCACTGAGAATCCAATCTGTGTTATGAGACCTGTAGACCTGTACTAAATACAAAAAAAAAAAAAAAAAAAAAGAAGAAGAAGAATTCATCTCAATTACTAGTATTGCTATATCTGAAATACAGAAAAGGCACAGGCTAGACATTTGAAGAAGCAATGCCTTGTGCTCTACAAGTTTTACATTGTACAAATGTTTAATTAAAATGAATTGTTTTATAGTTTAAAATAAGTAAAGCTTATTTGACAAATATATATAAATATAACAATAACTTGAAGTGACTTATTGGGTAGGTGATACAAAGAAGAATAAGTAGGTAATGAGATGTTTTTATAACTTTAAGAGTCACTGCCCCTAATTAGGCCTTGGGATTGGGCTGGTTTTCTAGTGACTCAGTGCACAGTTGGTTCAGTCACTCCATCCAGTCGCTGCCTGGGAAGCTCTCTGCTGCAGACCTCATGCATTAAAACATCTAATCCTCACACTGAATCTAGGAGATTAACAGTATTAGCCTCATTTGCCTATGAGGAAGCTTCAGCCCAGGAGATTAAACCTCGAGCTAAGGTCACACCTCTGAAAGAAGGGACTTGGGACTCCAGCCGCACACATGGCCACTCAGCCCTGCAGTCCACTGTCTTCTCTAGTGCTTTGCATTTTGGAGGAAGCAGGGGTGTTGTGCATTAGCAAAATCTCTGCAAAGTTGAGAGTTCAAAAAAATAAATCACTATGATCAATTATCCTACAGGAAACTTACATGCTGATTAGCCACTTACTCTAACACATTATGAAAACTTGTTACTCTGTGCCAACAAGCACTTTATGTACCTAAACCTTGCCAAAAGCAATCACTGGAGACAGCAGGATATAGAAAAGGGAAAAATTGTAAAATCTTCATCTCTATAAAGCTAGTAGAGGAGTCCAAATGAATTAATCTCATGATAGAGTGATTATGTTAATTTTAATAATTTATACTGTCCCTCACCCCATAACCCAGAACTGAAGCCACAGGCTTTATCTTGATTGTAAAGACCCTGAAAAATCCCATAAAATGGTGCCTTTAATCTTTCAGTTACATCTGTTGTTGACATTATAACCTTGATTAGTGGGTACTTTTTGTGTACAAAGTAACAGATAATCCAACTCAGAGTCACTTGGACATGTGTATGTAGGTGGAAAGCTCATGTAAAACTCGATTCAGAGACTCAATATACCACCAGGGCTCACTTCCCCAGGTTTTCATTCTCTGCTACACTTCATCCCTCAGAGTGTAGACAAGAAGGCCTCCGCAGATTCTTACACCTACTTAACTACAAATCCACAGAACAAGATCTTCCTTTTGTGATCCCTAAGTCCTGAGATGCAACAACTGGGTGGTCTTGGAGAGCTGCCTTCTCAGGGCCAGTCACTGTTCTCTTAGATCTGATCAACAATGGCCCTCCTGGAGCATGAGCCAGGGCCAAGAAAAACCACATGGAGGGGTCCTTGGGAGCATCAACTTTCATAAGAGAATCCATATCTTCTACAGAAAAGATGAAGAGATGCAACAGGCTTTCCACTCTGCTCAGACGTCTGCTGAGTCTCTAATGTATGTTGGTGGTGCTCACAAGCCTTGGGCAACATCTGGTTCCCTAACTAGTATTATCCTTCTTGATAATACTTACAAGGGGGCACCCCACACTGTGATAGATCTACTAGCACTTGTCCAAAATGGAAAACTTCCATCTCCCAGCCTATCCCTGGGACCCCAGCTGATGCACCTGGCCTCTTTATTCAGCCCTTGAGTCTCAGCAGCTCTTGTGTGACAATGACGGGCTAGCTCATGGAAGATGTGAAGGGGCCTTGCAGTCCCTCTGAGAGATGAGTGACTTTTACATAGGACTCCTGAACCTCACCTTTCCAGGCAGAGAGAAGAATGGGGACATGTGGTTTTGTGATTGTTGGAAATACAGAGGAAGGAAGGAGGGAAAAGAGAACTGGGTTTATTCAAGTCCTTTGCATGGTCAGGATACCCCCAAGACTTCTTCTACTTTGAGAAGAATAGAACCAATCAGAACACTAGAGGCTAATTAGTGGACTACCAAAGGTGAAACTTAGTCCTAAAAGCAACAAAAGACTAATTTTATCTTTATCTTTTTCAAGGTTCCAAAGATGAGCAATGAAACATCATGACTGGGAAGGTAAATCTGTTAACTGCTTCGTGAGAATTTTCATTTTCCAACTGAGATTGAGAAGTATTCATTTTTTTCTCCACCAAGAAACTTTTTTATGTATTTGGTACAGGGTCTCACTACACAGCTTGGATTCAGACTGATCCTCCTGTTTTCAGCCTCCCCAGTCCTGGGATTACAGGCATGTGCCACCAAATCCAACCTCTGTGGCCATCTCATAGCCACCCAGGGGTGAGGCCAGCCTGGCATGGGGTGCTGAGGATTGAATCCCAGTCCCTGCGCTTGTCTGAACAGGTGCTTAGACTGCTGAGCTATCTTACCAGCCCTTTGTTAAAATTTTCAAAGATACTGTTGCCTTCAAAATTGAAGCTGCCCTGCCCTAACAATAAATCTCTTTGAAATATTAAGAGAAAATACCTTTACCTCCATCTTGCAAAGTAGTACATATAGATTATGTTCAAGAAAATTTACTTTGTTTTATAAGTAGTAAGTTTTGTAGAAATATAAACATAAAGTCACCTTTTTTCAACTAAGTATTTCCATTGAACAGAGTAGGAAAGCAAATTTTTCAGACGAAATATGATGTTTATTTAAAACAATAAGGAAAATCATAAAACCCCTCATGCCCTCTAGTTTTCCAAATTTTCTAGCTGGATACATTCAGAACCATGTAGGTATCACTATATGTATCTCAATATTATATGTATGAGTCTGGGCTCTGCAGCATCGTTCATAGCAGGAATAGGCTACAATAGAAGGATTTATGCCAAAATGTCATGGAAATCTTTGTTCCTAAATAGGCAGTGTAACCACAAAGCCGTACATGCATTGTTTTTTCACAATGGGAATCCCAACCATGAAAATATCACAAGGCAGAGGTTATGCAAAGAAACAACACATGTCGATTGTTTCTGAAATACCAACACTTTCTGTAGAAATGTAGAACAGAGTTGCTATTTTAAACGTGCGAGTACTCAGATGTGAGAATTAATGAGACTGGACAAATCCCAAATACAAGAAACACCTTGAGGACCTCTCTGGGTAAATGCCTGCACACACTCAACTCCAAGAAAACATGTTTTTCATTTCACAAATCACACAACTTTGCATGACTAGAACTTATGATTCCAATCACAGTGCCCACATCCCAGCTCCTAATTTGAAGCTATCACCCTGGTCTGGACTTCCCGAGGTACTGGGACTACCTCCACTCCCCTCTCGGCTGACTCAGTCACCTGCTCTTCCTTTACACGGGAAGCCTGGCCTTTGGGAAGAAATTGAGTGACTACTGGCTTATTTATTTGTTTGTTTGTTTGTTTGTTTGTTTGTTTTTAAATGTATGTATTTGATACAGGGTCTCACTGCACAGCTCGGACTCATAGTGATTCTCCTGCTTCCAGCCGTCCCTGCACTAGGATTATAGTCTTGCACCCCTACTCCTGGACTCTGGCCAGCTCAGCCCACCCTAGGTGCAGGGCTGGTGCAGCATGTGATGCCAGGGATTGAACCATGGTCCCTGTTCTTGCCTAAGCTTGCTTAAGCAGGGGCTTTAGTCCACTGAGCTATCTCACTGGCCTCAACCCCTTGTTTTAGAATAACTATGTTTCAGGAGCCCTGTGAACTTTTTTAGGTTTTACATGTCCCAGTGAAGTGATCCCCAGCTCTTGTATCTGGTTGCAGTATTTAAACTAAGGCTAAGTTGTGCATCTTTGGAACTGTGATGGAGTTATAGGAAAGAAATATAGCAGTCAAGTGTCCCTGCTCAAGCCATTTCTCATAGGAATTCTTGGGGTCTGTGTATTAATATCAATATAAGTTGCAGGTATTAATATCTTCATGGTATCTGATCATGTCCCTGCTGACTGCTCTCTGAGAATGTCAAGAGCCCTACCTATTTATACTGTGTTTGATCAAAGACCGAAATACTGATGAGATCCATGTGTACAAAGGTGCCATAAGCCTAGGCTTGTGCACTAGATCCATTCTTCTATGGGTCTCGTCTGTTCAGACAGGGGACTGGGTCCTGGGGCATCATTCTCATCAGAGGATAAATCCATTCATGCGTTATAAAGGGGGTAGGGCCTGGTCACAGAGGTGGTCACTGGGATGCCCTAGCTATGTCCTTTGCCCTCTTTCTGCTTTTGCAATGTCGTGGGATGAGCAGTCCTCCTCCCAGCCTATGCATAATAGCGTCTCTGCTTCAGAGTCAGCAGACCATGGAATGAACCCCTCAAAACTATGAGCCAAATAAAATTTATCCTCTTTTCAGTTGAGGGTGGTGGGTGTTCCTTCCCGGTGACAGCAAAGTGACTAGTGCCTCATCTGAGCTTTTGTCACACTTACAAAAGGAGAAAGAGACAAAGCAATTCTCCTGACAACCACAAGAAGGATGTGCAAAGAGGAAAGGATTTCCAAGGATGTGGTAGTTAACTTCCAACACCTTACTTTCTGGCCACCTAATGAGCACAGCACACCACAGCCAATCAAGATACAGTCATATTAAGCTCTCCAGAATCCAAATGTAAAATAGGATGGAGAAGCACCGTCCTTGGCTTGAAAACTAAGCCCAGAGAAACAAATCTCATGCAGAAGTCTAACTGATTAATGACTGATGTGAATTGTAGTTCAGCTTTGGAAGTTTCAGTAGTTAGCTAATGTCAACATTTATTGGTGCAAACAAAGTTATGGGGACAGGACATAAGATAGAATCAGAAAGACGAGTTGAGTGTGAAACAGGAACTTAAATAGTGCCAATAAATCAAAGAAATAAACTAAGAAAAACACCACAGTAAGTTCAAGCAACCCCATTAATAGGGAATGAAGCACCAGAAGGCAGAATAATTGAGTTATCCCAGAGAGGAAATCACATGTAAGGATGAATCTATAGCACTGTCTTGCCTGATAGGTGAAAGATATTAAGAAGCTTTCAAATAGGTGGAAAATAAAGAGGTAGAGCACATATTAGCTCAAGACGGTGGAGACTGTGATAGTTGGCCTTGTCTCCTCTTGTCCAAGATGCCCACGCCTCAGGTGAACATGTCAGGCAACAGGCAGCTAGGCTGCTATTAGTTTAGCACAGTGGAAATCAATTAGCCAGGAAACCACATCTTCAGAGATGCAGATTTCAGTGATTTTGTTGTGGAACAAAATTAAATAAAAATAGAAAATTTTAAAAAAAGAGAAAGTAATAAAGAAACCATGTCACCAGGGGTGCTTTTCTTGATGGATAACTAAGTCACCAGTAAAGCACTTATCTGAAGGAAAAAAGAAAATGGCCTGAGCCTTCCCCATCCCATCTGCTAGAGTAGAATTGAGCCTGTGAAGTGAACCACACTGTTCAGACTTCCCCGAGCATCTCTGTGCTCCTGCCAGAGCCTTTGTCCCCACAGGTCCCTGTGTAAAGGCTGCCTGTCCAGCCTGTGGCACCTCAGAAAGGAGGCAGAACTGTCAGGAGATGGGGCCTGGTAGAAGAAGTTTGGTCACTGAGAACATGCTGTTGAAGGTGATACTGGGATCCAGCCCCTTCCTGTTTTGCTCTTGGACTTCTAGCCAAAGGGAGTTGAGAAGTCCTGCTCTGCCTTGTGTTTCTGCCATGACACACTCTGCCACCACAGGGCCAAAGCACAGGGCCACACAATCATAGACTGAAACCTTTGAAACTAAGAACCAAAATAATGCTTTTCTCCTTATAAGTTTATAATCTTGGGTATTTCATTACAGCAAAGGAGGCTGAGTCTCACATCTGGGGACAAGACTTCTGAAGATGTGCGGGGTCAAGGCAAGAGGTTTTGAGGTGGCTTTCTGGTCTGGACACCCGACATGTGGCTATTTGAGAAGTGATGCGAGACTGGGCATGGTGGCACGTGCCTATTATCCCAGCACTTGGGAGTCAGTAAACAAGAGAATCACTATGAGTCCAATCTATCAGTGAGACCCTGACCACCCTGTAGACCCTTCCCTAAAATATAGGAAAAAATAGAAAGAAAAGTGATGATCTATCAGTGTAAACTTCACACCAGAATTTGCACAAGGAAGATTAAAATATTTCAATAATGTTTCTATATGGATTGACTAAGGACCTAAAGGATAATACTTTGTGTATATTGAGTTAAATAAACCATAGGTACCCTTGCCTTGCCCATAGCTTTACTTTGTCTGCTTTCCCTTAGCCCAGGTCAACCATACTCTGAAAATGTTAAACGAAAAATTTCATAATGGTGAATAATTCTACAGCTTTAAAGTGTGTATCATTCTGAATGGTTTGACGAAAACTCATGCTATGAGACCCTGTAGATCTTGCACTAAATACATTTTCAAAACACTTCATGCTGTCTGTCTTGCACTGTGACTCACCCCTCTGTCAGGTGTGTCTACCCTGGGTGTGCTACTTGCTCACTAGTCACAAAGTAGTGGCCAATGGCATCAGGTGGGCTGTGTGATACAGAGGTGCTTGTGTTCAAGTCACCCTTCTTGGCAGCTAAACACTGTGACTGTTCCTGTGTCACCCCCCTCACCCCAGAACATCAAGCAGGGTGGCTCTGTGTCTTAATCATCCTTATCTTCACAGAGACACAGTGCCTGACACCCATAAATAACTCAAAGAAATAGAGATGTATTTTGCCTCGTGATCACAGCTTGCTTGTTCCACAGTAGAAATAGCATAGAAGAATGAAGTAAAGGAAAGGTGCTTCCCTTATGGCTGATAGGAAGCAGAGAGAAGGGGGCAGCCAGGAAGGGACAAAGGCCCCACCAAGTCAAGTCCCAGCAACTCAATACGTCTTCCGCCAGGACCCCACCTTTAACAGTGAATTGGGTAGAGTGCCCCCATAATCCAGTCACCTACTATACATGTGAAGATTTGGTCCCTTTCAGGTCTTAGCCATATAAGTCTAGTTCCAATAAGAGATTTTGAAAGAGGAAGAAAGACCAGTGATATAACCTTTATTACAGTACATTGTTGCCCTTGTTCTAGTTTGTTATTAGTTGTTGTTGTTAACCTCTTACTGTTAACAACAAATTAACTTTACCTTAGACTTGTGTGTGTAGCAAAACATTTAGTATGTATAGGATTTGACCAGCCACTGGTGATCTCAGAGGAAGCCACTGAGGAGGTGAGATGAGTGAGTGTACAGTATTAAAATTAATTTCACCTGTTTCCTTTTCAGTAGCTAATTTATTTTTGAATGGCCAAAACATTTGAAGCTATATGTATCTCACACTCATGGCTAACCGCATTTTTATGTCTGCCATTCTAGAAACTCAGTAGATCGAGGTGAGTATGGACATTTTCCTACCTTGTGGTGACACCCTCAGCCTGTAGAATGAAGAAGCCACTATGGGTCATAGGGACAGACACATTTGAAGACTCTGCAGTGGCCTCCTCCTCTTCCAACATCACAGCAAGAGAGAGCTGAGCCCAAGCAGGCAGGGTCAAGGACGACCGCCAACTTTTGCACTTGAGGCAAGCAGAGGGCAGCACCTCTCCCCGGGGGCAGGACATGGATCCACATCACAAGACTTTCCAGAAATCCCCAAAGCTAAGAAGAGATCAGGGCTGCATTCCTCCATGGAAATGGAGTGCAAGTTGGCAGAGAAAAAAACATGCAGAAATCCTAGGAGAAGTTAAGCATGAACATTTCACAGAAATCAGTCCTGATGCAGCTGCATGCCTAACCTGGTTAAAAAAAGAAAAAAAAAAAAAAAAAAAAAAATATATATATATATATATTGCAAATACACAATAAATATGAGCATTTTTGTTAAAATAAAAAATTCTAATGTATTTCTGTGCCTAAAAATGGACTGATTGTAGTCATCATTCATTCATTCATTCAGAAACCTCACTAATTTGATTCAGAGGGCCCATACTTGAGAATAAACCTAAGTCCTTCACACTGAACTACATTTTGAGACAGAATCTTGATAATCCCTAAATTGCCAAGGCTGGGCTTGAACATGTGATCCTCCTGCCTCAGCCACCCAGAGAACTAATTTGAACTTTTAAAAAATGTATTATTTCATAAGTTGTAGGCAATAAAGGAATCATGACTCAGTTTTTAAAAGTATTCATTAGAGAATTTTATGTTGACTTTGATATCTGCTTAGGTAACACTTAAATACTTCACTTTTTTTTTTCTTAGCAGTTTAAAAGTTTCCACAGTAACCTTGATCTATATACTGAGAAAGCCCTTTCATTTTAGACTAAGAATATAAACTTGGTCCTGATATCATTGGGTCTGACACCTATTCCAAGTGATGAAATTCTAATTGAATCAAATTGTGCATCTGTCTAATTGCTTTACTATGTATTCAATCATACATTTCTGGAAATGGTAGAATTGCCACCACCTTTGTGGATATTTTGGCCTGGCACATGCTGCCAATATAGTCTCACTAGGCAGAGATTTCTCTTAGAGAAATAAGGACTTCATGAGTCAGCTTCAGATCTTCCAGCACCTAGGAGTCTGCCTAATAGAAGCACTTAGCAAACCAAAGGAAAGAAGGTGGTAGAGCGATGAAATATTCAAAACAGCAAAATAGCTACTCAAGGAATTAATAGCACTTGTAGGTAGTTAGGTCTTTTCTCCAGATAGTGAACCTGCAGGAGGGCCTATCTTCACCCCGGAGGTACAAATGTTGGTCCAGTGCTCCTCCTGGTGACCCTGGTGTCCCCACTGGCTGCTCCCAGGAACAGTGGTTTCCCATTTAGATCCAGTTGATCCTGACGTGCTGCACCATTGACATTGCCTGTACTGCTAAATGAGGTCTGGGCTCCCTGTTGCCCTGGTCATGTTCTGTGCAGAACAGATACTGGGCCCCTGCTCAGGGAACAACACGGCCATAAATCATGAAGTGTCAGAGCCTTTTCAAGTTAAATCCCTCAGCTTGCAAGCCCATCACTCACAGAAGGCTTGGGAGCGTCAATTATGGAAATGCCTTCCAGTCAAGATTACAGGTACATTTGATTATTCATTTACTTTCCAGTCCTCAGTTGCAGGAACTCCATTTCAGGAATCATTTCACAGTATATTATTTGGTAACATTACATATATATACATATATATATGTTGGCATTTCACCCAGAATAAGTCAATTGAAAAAAAACTTTAATTAATACATGACAAAACTGGAAAGGAAGCTTTTTTCAAATAAAATTCCACTGAAAGGCTAAAGAGATCCCAAGAAAGGAACACACCACACTGCATTTTGCCAGCGTTGCCAAAAGTCGCTTCCTAGCTTTTTAAATCTACATACCCTAATCCCTGCAGCTCGTGGCCTGCCTCATAAACCCACCCTATAATGAGCATTTTATTTAAGCCATTTCTAGAGATTAGAATGGAGTTCATTTCCTCTACTTTTCATTTATGTTACTTTTAATCCCTTCATTCTATAAACCTAATTGCTATTTCGCTATTCCCTAAGCAGCTAACCTAAGCCTTCTTTAAGCATTTCTTAGTAATTTTCCTTTAGTTATTTACTACATTTTTTTTTCCTTTAGTCAGCTAAATGAAAACTTTCAGGATATTTCTTGACTGAATAAAACTTTTCAGATCAGACATCTGCTTTTCTTGTTACAACTGAACAAGATTTTATCTTTCATTTCCCCCTTTTAAGGGCATCAAATAGATGACAGAATGATTGATGGCAGTCATTAGTGATGATTTCCTTTATCTTAAGCAAGACACTCAGCATTGTATTTATTACAAACACAAATGAGCATTTGCTGCTTTGGCAATCAGGTTTCTCCCTCTTGACAGATGTGGGTTTTGATCAGGAGCCTTGGTGATCCCAGCATCTTCTTCAGTTCAAAGCCCACACTAGGGCTGTTATTAGCTTAGCCCACTTGTCTGATTACAGTTTTTCTATTTCCAAAACATACTCGTTACTTGTTATGGCAGCAGCAAGACTGTAAAATAAAATAATTCTGAAAATACCCAATGAGGCCATGCTCTGTGTAGGTGATAAAATGTCTTTCAGGGAAAGATTTTAGAGACCAATTTCAATATTCATCCATTTATTTTCTTTGATGAAAATGGTAGCAGATATGATCAATAGGCCAGAATTTGTCTTAAGGACCCAGTAATATCAGATAAAGAGATATCCATTAATTAAATTTCTACAGTGAAATATACTTGTACATAACATATATTTTTCTAACTATTTATAAGAGCAGAAGGTGTTTTAATTCAGTGCTTCAAAAGGAATGGAAATGGATTTGGTCAGGCAGATGGATGATTTAATGAAAAAGAACATATGAGAACAACTATAAATCACAGGAACTACACCATGCATGTTCCTTGTCTAATCATTACGGGACCAGCTTCATAGGTTATTTGCATGTCTTGGTGATGAATTTCTTATTGCAACTGTGATACCAACAATTTTCCATAACTGGGGTAGTTGTGAATATCCTATTTCACACAGAAGACGACAGCACTATAGAGATCATGTGACCTGTTCAATGCCACGGTTCAAAGACTTGAACTTATCTTAAAACTCATCTTCTTTCAACAACACCATAGCCACTTTCAAACAAGTATTTCTGAGTCTTGATTTAAAAAAAAAAAAAGGTACTTTTGTCTGTCTCAACGTCAGAGACAAGGTTAAGTTGGATTCTCCAAATTTTTACAATAACAAGGAAACTAGTAATTTCTATCAAAAATTGATAGGGGTGATGGAAATCAGAGCAGTGAAAATCTCATGCTTTCTTCTCATCATAAGTAGCCCTTAAGAATATAAGAAAGGGGCACAGCTTACATATTTAAAAGCTTCGGCCAGGAAAAACATCCATTTGTCATTGTTCCATAGACAATTAACGGGAATATGACTAATTCTGCATGCTAGTGACAGTTTGGAACTCAATCAAAGTTCATTCATCTTAGTCCATTTCTGTGGCTATCACAGCTTACCAAGACTGGGTAATATCTATATAGAGAATAATCATTAATCAGTTACAGCTCTCGTTGGCTGGGCAGGCCAGGAGTGTGGGGCAGCATCTGTTGGGCACCTGGCTGAGTCTTCATGCTTCTCCACATCAGAGGGGAAGCATTACAAGGAGAGATATCAAGGACATTAGCTGAAGTCTCTCTTTCTCTTTTACTAAGATTTCTAATGCCATCATGAGGCCCCACCCAATCCCAGTTACCTCCTAAGGGCTGTACTTCCAAATATCATTTGGGGGGATAGATTCAAACCATTGCACTCTTACTGCCTTCATAAAAAAGTGAAGCAGGACCAGCCAGAGAGGTCAGCAGACTATAGTGCCTGGTTAGGTAAAGCACAGCAGCTGGTGTTCGATCCCAGCAGGCTATGCCGGTCCCACCTCCAGGGCACTGGGACTGCGATTGACACTGGGCATGATGGTGTGCGCCTATAATCTCAGCCTTCAGGAGGCTGAAAACAGGAATATAACTACAAGTCTGATCTACGTAATGAGATCCTGCAGATCCTGTAGGCCCTGTACTAAAATACATTTAAAAAAATTTTTTTTAAGTAAAATGGAAATTACCAATCCTGATATAGCTATAAAATAACATGCTATAAATGCCAACCATATATTTCCTTAGTTTTTCACTCAAAATGTTACAGGCTACAAATTCTTCCTTAGTAATACCTTCCTCACCCCAACTAACTCCCTGGAACTTTATGGGTTTCCCAACAAAAATAAAATAGTCATGACTGTGAATGTCACAACACTGACATTCTGTTACGTTCCTGTCTGCTATTACATTATACTGTAGATAGAGCATAGTGTAATAGTTACATGCCAGTACTTGTGGTGAACTCAGGCCACCCAGGTTGCTGCAGGCAATCTGTATCGTTGAAAGATCTAAAAGAATTGCTATCACGAGCCTATAGCACTATTGAAGCTTTTGGTGTAGAAGAAATCTACAATGAAATGTGAGCTTGAGATGTACCAGCATCATCACCTTGGGGTAGTAGTGACAAATGTACAGAGTATATGTTTAAAATCCTGGCATCTCAGCCTGCTTCGATCTATTGGTTCTGCTCATCAGAGTCTGGATGAAGTGAGAGGAGAAGTAAAAATAACATATGGAAAAAGGGCCATGGGATTAAAAATCAATGAAGACATTGCTGTAATAGGCAATCTTGTCACCTTGATTGGATTGAGAAAGTAGTAAAGCCCAGGAAATTAGAAAAGCATGCTTTTCAGTGAGTCAGTGAATGTTTTAGAGATGGTTGAAGCACAAGGACTCTAATCAGTGGCTTAGCTCATTGATGAGATCATAATTTGGTGGCATACTTGAAAGGTGACAGAGACCTGGAAGGTAGAGCTGAGTTAAGGGGAAAGGATTGTACACCTGTGTCCCTGGGGACCCTACTTGTTCCCTAGCCCCATCCTCTTGGCTCTTGCTCTCTTGCTGTCTCTGTATCCTGACTGTGGTCAAGTGAGCCACTTCCCACTTCCCCCACCACACTGTTTCTACTTGGAGCAACCAGCCATGGACTGCAACTTCTAAAACCATGAGTTACAATAAACCTTTCCTCTTCTACATTGTTTTTCTCCAGTACTTAGTCTCCGTGCCTGTTATGGTTTGTGTCTAGATGGCCTCCAAAGCCTCATGCAGTCATGGGGCAGAGATTTTTGGGGGGACATTTAGACACAAACTGGATGTCTGACTAGTTTGACTGACTCATGATCCAATGCTGGGCTCATGGTATGAGGGCTACACACACTCTGGCGGGCAGCTTGCATACAATATAAGGGAGAGAAAGAGGCTTGCTCTCTGCTATTCCTCCCTTTTTAGCTCTTTGCTGCTTTTGCTGTTTCCTCTGCCATGAACTGGTGCCCTCGGCCATGTCCTACCCAGCCTTGGAGCCAGCTGAGCATGGACTGAAACTCCCACAAACCATGAGCTAAATAAACCTTTCCTTCTTTAATTTCAGGCGTCAGGGATTTTGTCCCAGCAATGAAAAATAACCAAATCATGACAAAAGCTGATTAACATCCTTCCCTCTATATCTCCTGACTCTTCATCCCTGACCTTAGGCTGTGAAGCAACTAACCTCAATATTTCAAAATGTGTGACTTTATAATCACGTGACTTTCTTTCCTCTTTGAAATGTAAAACAGAACATGTTTTTGATTTACTCAAAAGCATAACCAAACAACCACAATAGGAATGACAGCAACAAAACTAAGTATCTGAAATTTATTCTTCAGTGAAGTGACCAGCTCTCTATTTCAGGAAGGGTACAGCCCCTTCCCATGCTTGCAACCTTATCCCTGCAACTCCAAGCAACTTTCAGTTCAGTAAACACAAGTTTCTAAAGCAGCTGTCAGTGAGAGATGGCCTTTGTTATCAGTAATAAATAAAATATACTTAATACCCACCCCTCTGACATGAAAGCTAAAGCCTAAGTTCTAGACCAGGACAAGAGTCTAGTCTTTTGCACACCTGCTGAGTAAGAGCCTCATAGAATGTGTTATTTCCTAAAGGAAATGATGGGGGAGAGAAAGCTGTCAGTTCCAATTTAATAATTCTATATACCTCCTAATATGCAAATTTTTAAAAAACATATTTATACTCAATGTGGACATAAAAATCGATATTTCAGGCTGGGCCCCTCTCATACCATCATATAGTTTATAATAGAGAAGGCCGCAGTAAAATTAAAAATGTTGTTAACTTCCAAATGGTGCTTTTTGTTGTTTTATGCTTGACATAACTGACCAAATGGGACACGTTTACTTTTAATGTGGTTTTATTTATTTTTCTTACACTGTTTTTTCAGCACTTTTTCTTTCTACATGACATGTTAATACATTATTCAGAGCTTTGATGTCTCCCTGCATGGTCGGCATGATTTCTTGTGCATTGAGCTGCTCTATTTATGACCAAATGGCTATTTCTTCTTATTATTATTCATTTGGGGGGAGATTTTTTTTAAAGCTACTGGGAATTTTAACCTTTTAAATCATGAGTTGCCTTCCTGTGTTCCAACAACTCATCCAGATTCCCGACCCTGACCACTGCTAATCTACCTTTCTCCCCTATCTGAACACCCAAGCTCATTGCCAATGGGAGGCACAAGTTCTGTTACAGGGACAGACACCCTGTCCCCTCAGGGATTTCCACCTCCATGTCCATGTATTCATTTTCACTGCTCCCTTTCCTCACAGATTTCAGTCCACTAAGCAGATATTATAGGTCTCTGTTCCACTGATTTTTGTCACTAAAATATCTGTCATTTATGGGGATGCAGAATTTCATTATCTGGCTGAGAATTCCTGAGTAGGCCGAGGGAGGTTGAACTGGGGGAACTCTGCAGGCCAGCCCTCCGCTGCCTCCTTTGGAGATTCTGGGGTGAGAAGATCCTCCAAGCAGAAGGGAACACTTCTACATGAGGTGTGATCAAAATGTACAGTAAATGTTAACATTTAAAAAAAAATAATTCATTATAGCAAAATACACATTGCCCTTAACCTCCCTTGAAATATTCACCTTCACTGTCTCTTCATACACACTTATCCCATTGCTCTTGCCATTTCCTGAAGCAGTTCTGGAAGTCCTTTCTCCTGAGTGTCTTTATGAGGTGTGAAAACAATGTCGTGAATGCTACTTCTGCGTGCTCTGCAGTAGGAAAACAGGCTCATAAAAATGTGATCATGTGTCCTTTATTGTAGTCATGGGATTGCACGAGCTGACTCCTGGCTCCACCCAAAGTCAAAAGGACTGTGAAAATGAACCATTTTCAACCAATTCAGAATGGCGAGGCAGCCAGCACCAAGCAGCTAAAGGCATGACAGAGGACTTCCATAACTGCTGCAGAAGGTGGCAGTAATGATGGGATAAGTGGACTCACCACAAGGAGGACTATTTTGAGCAGATCAATGGCAATCTGTCTTTTAATGTAATAATTTTTTAAATGCTCACATCTACTATTTTGAACCACCTTGGACATAATTATAGGATGTAGGGACCAGAAGAGGCCTTGGGAATGGCCAACATTTTATCAGAAGTGAAGAAATTTTAGTGCCAAAAAATGCTAGGAAATTCTAGGTGCCAAAGAGCTGAGCAATAAGCAAAGATTTGCCTTCAACCTGAAATCTTTGACACTCTGGAATGCACTCTTCTGCCACCACTTCCAAGGGAACTTCCTGGAGATTTTGTACATCAATGTAGATCTGCTCTTTAGTGTACCTGGGCTCCATGTCCATCCAACCAACCCCCCCCCCAGGGTGTGACCAAAAGGACACTCTTTGTATGAAGAAGACACACGAGTTACCAGTCCTACCTTGTGTCTAGCTTGATTGTCCTGAATATGCATCTGATCTGTGTCAAACTTCCTTCTCCTACAAAAAGCCCAGGAGGAGTTTAAAGAAAGAGGAATGAC
Source organism: Ctenomys sociabilis (assembly GCA_004027165.1). Lineage (NCBI taxonomy): Eukaryota > Metazoa > Chordata > Mammalia > Rodentia > Ctenomyidae > Ctenomys > Ctenomys sociabilis. The sequence goes on from PVKA01005035.1 coordinate 25,340, forward strand.
AAGGCTGTGATGGAAACAGCAAAGAAGCTTTGTTCTCTGTGTCTATTTTTTTCCTTCCTGGGCTAATTAACTTTCCATAATGTGTGTTCTCACATGTCAGTCAGTCATCCTTGTCAGGAGGACCTGGTTGAAGCCAGTCTTGGCTCAGCCGAGGGGCATACAAGAGTAGGTGTCACTGTGGAAAATAATTAATTTGGTGACATACATGATAAGTGAGGCAGGTGTAAGCTGACAACAGCTAGGTTCCCAGAAGCAATGGATGTGTCTGTCTTCCCGGACAGCCACAACTGTATCTTTGCTCTTTCCCTCTTTCTTTTTTCCTTTCTTTCTTTCTTCTTTTCTTCTTGCTCCATTCTTTCATCCTTTTCTCCCTCCTTTTATTTCTCTCTTCTTTTTCTCCCTTCATTTCTTCATTTATTTCTCACTTTCTCTCCAGCACTCTGTCTCTCTGTCTCTGTCTGCTTGCCTGTTTCCCTGCCTCTCTCTCTGTCTCTCTCTCCCTTCCTCTCCTCTCTTCCTTCCTCTCTACTTCCTTCTATGTATTCCTTGTATTCTGCATTTGTTACTTTTTTTTCTGTTACTCTTACCCGTTCAGGAAAGAATCAGCTGGCAGTTTACCATTTCACAGAACCTTTAAAAGGAAGTGCTTTCAATATTCATTCACTCATTTATTCCTGCATTTTGCTGAACACTTACAAGATTTACCCAGATGTGGAAATGGACCCAGGTTCTGGTTCCTCCCTCTTTCCTGATTTTGTTACTCCAGACTCTATGAAACCAAACCTGTTATTCTGATTCAGACTAGGACAAGCCCTACATCAAAGCCTCCTGATCATTTCTGCAGATTGTGCTGCTTGGAAGGTAAAGCTGATGATGGCTGGAGGACCACCTGTTCAATGCCAAGGAGTAAAGCATCTCTTCTAGAAATCTGGAGTCCAGGCTCAGACTACAAGAAATAGGGACAAAAGTCAAATTTCTGTCTACCATAACAGCTCTGAATAAAATCACATGAAATTATCTATATCTTTCAAAGTTTGACACAATCTTACTATGGATGGAACATTTGTATGAAACTATAATTTCCAAAAATGAAAATAACAAAGTTAGTACATCCTTAGTAGTAACACTATTCTAAGTATTTCTTATCCTTTAACCCATTTAAATCTCATGTTAATCATATGAGTTAAATAGTCAATTCCATTTATTATGGAATGAGCAGTATCTCCCTGCAGAGTTCATTCACTGAAGCTCTAATCATCTTGTGATTGTATTTGGGGATTTCTCTCTGTGTCTAGTTGTTTCTCCATTTAGCAAGTAATGAAATTTGAATGAAGTTCTAGGAGTAGGACTCTAATCTTATAGGACTGGTATCTTTATAAGAGAACACTTCACACACACACACACACACACACACACACACACACGCACACACAAGGCCTTGTGAAAATACAGTAAGAGGATGCCAATGTCCATGTCTGAGCCCGGTGGGGTGTGTGTGATAGCTGCCTTCTCCATGGGCCAGACAGGTAACTCTTAACTTCTCTCCTCTAGTAAGGTCACTAGCTCCACCAGGACCCACGCTTATGGCCTTTTAATTACTCCCTGAAGATTCCAACCCTAAGTACCATTATTGGGAGGCTTCAAAGTATAAATGTAGGGGGACAAAACTGAGACAATAGCAAGACCCTTAGGTGGCTTTTATTTCAAAATGAAACAATTTATCTCAAGTTTTTGAGAGCCCTCTGAACCATGCTCTTCTAGTAATTAATTATTGTTGGCATATCAGGACAATAGAAGAGTAAGTAGATCAAGTCATTCATGACACCCTTATCAAAGAAATACTGATTTTGGCAATGACACACAGAAAAACACACCATGTGGGCTGCTCCAAGCCCAGCGGCAGGGTGCAAATGGAAATGCAGTGCAAAGAAATCTTCAGAGTAGCTTTTCTGTGTCTGCAAGGATCTCTCCCATGGGAAGGAATTCTGCATCCTTGTCTTGATATTGATCTTAGAGGAGAAGCTGCCAGCTGTTTGTCACTGGCCATGAAGTCAGTTGTGGGCCTGCCATGGATGGATTTTGTTATTTTGAAGGACGTTCCTTATATTATTACTTTGTTTGAAGCTATTAATCATGGGTGGATGTTGCACTTTTTCTGATGCTTTTTTCTGTATCTATTAAGATGATTATATGAATTTTTAGCTTTTCCCACTAATGTGGAAGATAAAATTTGCTAATTTGCGTAGGCTACACTGTTCTTTCACCTCAGGAACTGACCCTACTTGATTATGGTGTATAATTATTTCAGTGTGCTATTGAGTCTTGTCTACTAGTATTTAGCAGAATATCTTTTCAATCTATGTTCATCAGAAATACTAGGGTGTATGTGTGTGTGTGTGTGTATGTGTGTGTGTGTATGTTTGTGTTTGTGTGTGTGTGTATGTTTCTTATCTAGCATCTATATCAGGACTGGCCTTTAGAATACATTTGAATGTGTTAGCTCTTCAATTTTTTGGAAGGGCTTGTGTTACTATTACTTTTGGTATAATTTATAAGCAAAACTATCTGATCCTAGAGTTCACATAAAGATTTAATTTTATTCATTTCACCAGGAAAACCAGCTCCTAATTCTTAATCATCTCTCTTGCTTTTCTAGCCTCTATTTCACTTGTTTCTGATCCAGACTTGATTTTTTTCCTGCCTTCTACTAACTTAGGACTTAGTTCTTTCTTTTCTTGTTTCTTGAAAGAGATGAAAATTTAGCTTGCATATTTGAGATTTTTCTCTTCTCTTACTACAGACATGTATTACTACAGACTTTCCTCTTAAAAATTTTTGCTGCACTCCATAAGCTTTGGCATTTCCTATTTCCATTCTTGTTTGCCTCAAAATTTTTGTAAATAATTTTTTTCTATCTTACTTGACTCATTGATTAAGACTACAAATTTTAAACTTTTCCAACAGGATTTCTACTTTCATATCTTAATGGTCAGTAATGAAATCTCATGATTTCTGACTTCCTAAAGTGCTCAATTATGGATTCTGTAACTTAGATATTCTATCCTGAGTAATATTTTATATGTGCCTCAGAATGTTTATTTAGCTACTGTGAGATTCATTATTCTATATCGCTCCATTATACTAATTTGTCTGATGTAATGTTCAAGATAATTATTTATTTATTCACATTCTGTGTGGATGATCACTGAAAGTTGGGAAATAAAGTCCCCAGTTTTATTATTTGTTTTATATATTTAAGTGCTCTTGTGTACATATATAAATTGGTAAATTGGTGCTCTTATTATTATATTATGACCTGTCATATCTTATGATAGCTTTTATCATGAGACCTATTTTCTCTGATAAAAGTTTAACTATCCATGCTCTCTTTGGTTACAGGTCTCAAGTCACCATGTCTGTGAAATACAACACTAGAAGTTCTATCCAGGGGCCAGGAAGATGGCTCAGTAGAATAAGTGCAAGTGCAAGGGCCTGAGTGCAATCCCCAGTTCTTCTTCAAAAAAGAAAGAAAAACGGAACTTCTATCCAGAACAATCAACAAGAAATAGAAATACAAACATCCAACTCAGAAAGAAATGGTTTACTGTGCAAGTGGCTTAATCTCATGTGTAAGAAGTTTAAAGAAGTTTAGAATTAATTTTAGGAACAAAGGGAGGTTTTGAGCAGAATATATTTATTGAGGGAAAGAAAGCTCCTGTCTGAGAGAGGGACAGGAGGGGGGCCCAAGAAGGTGGTCCCCAGGAAGCTGTCTCTTCATATTTTTTAATTATTTATTTATTTATTTATTTATTTATTTATTTATTTATTTATTTTGGCAGAAGCCGAGATTGAACTCAGGCCCTTGCGCTTGTCAGGGAAGCACTTATTCCACTGAGCCATCTCTCTGGCCCTAGAAGTTTAGAATTAATAAATGAATCCAGTTGAGGAACACAAAATCTACTTACAAAAATCAATTTCATGTGTACTTGCTAATGAGAAACTATGCAAAATATTAAAATAATAACTGCATTTATAATAAGAATAAAAACATTTAGGAATAAATTTAACCAAAGACAAGAAAAATCTCTACACTATAAACAATAACATTGATAAAATAAATTAAATAAGAAACAAATAAATGATATCCCATGTTCATGGACTGGAAAAATGAATAGTGTTACATTTTCTATACTGTCTTACTATACTAATTCATTGTGCTTTCTATCAAAATTTAAATGACATTTTTCACAGCAAAGATATTTCTGAAATTTACATGAAATGACAAAACTGCTGAAGTTCCCTGGGCCTGCCATGCCAGCCCCACCCCCAGAGCACACTAAGATGGGAATTGAGATTGGGCGTGGTGGTGTGCACCTGTAATCCCAGCTCTTGGGAGGCTGTAGACAGGCGGATCACTATGAGTCTGATCTAATGGTGAGAACCTGAACACCCTATAGACCCTTCCCTAAAAAATGCAAAACAAAAACAAAACCCAAAGAACCAAAGCAATCTGAGTGAAATGAAGAAAGCTGGAGGTATCAGCTTCCTTGTTTCAAATTATAATACAAAATAAGCAAAACAGTATGGTACTGGCACAAAGCAGATGGAAAGACCAATAGAACAGAACAAAGAGCCCAGAAATAAATTCACATCAACAACAGTCAACTGATTTTCAACAATTCTGCCAAAAATACACAATGGAGAAAGGCTCCCTCTTCAATACATAGTGTGGGAAAAAAAATATATTTACATGCAAAAAGAATGAAATTGGATATCATATACAAAAATCAACCCAAAATAGATTAAAGCCTTTAATCTAAGAGCTGAAACCATGAAATTCCTAGAAGAAAACACAGGGGGAAAACTTCACTAGTGTTAGTCTTGGCAAAGATTTTTATAAATGACATCAAAAGCACCAGCAACAAAAGGGACACTAAACACTTAGAATGACATCAAAAGCAAAATTAAAACAATTAGAAGTACATGAAACTAAAAAGCCTTCTGCATAGCAAAGGAAATAATCAGTAAAATGAAACCTACTTAATGGGAGAAAGTATTTCAAAACCGTATACCTGAAAAGGGTTCATAACCAAAATATACAAGTAACCCATACAAGTGAATGACAAAACTAATTCCCACATTTAAAATGGGCAAAAGAACTGATTAGAAGTTTCTCAAAAGATAAACAACTGGTGTATGAAAAAGAGTCTCAGTATCACTAATAATCAGGGAAATGCAAATTAAATCACAAGGAGAAAGTACCTCAGCCTGTCAGAGTGTGTGTGTGTGTGTGTGTGTGTGTGTGTGTGTGTGTGTGTGTGCTGCCAAAATGAGGCCAAAAAGGCACTCTTACTGTTGATAGGAATGTAAATTGGTACAGCTATTGTAGACAACAATAGAGGCTCCTCAGAAATGAATTAACTAAACAACAACAAAGTTATATGAAACTACAAAGAATAAAAAAGAAGAAATTAAGTACTAACATCCTTTGCAAAGGTGGCAGGTTTTTTTTAACCAATTTTGCACATTTACATCTGGTAATTTAAACAACTAATTTGAAGATAACATAATGCAATACAGCAACTACTGTTGAATTCCTATTATTTTGTTTAGTGAAATTTTGTAATGCTTCTAATGATTCTTTTACTATTTTGTATTGTTTAAAAAACTAATGAACTAGCTGGGCGTGGTGGCGCATGCCCGTAATCCCAGCACTTGGGAGGCTGAGGCAGGAGGATTGTTGTGAGTTCGAGACCAGCCTGAGCTACAAAGTGAGCTCAAGGCCAGCCTGAACTGCATAGGAAGACCCTGTCTCAAAAAGACAAAAAAAAAAAAAAAAAACTAATGAACTAATTAAGTAATTATCTATGGGCTTATGTCAATGCAGTATTATTCAGCTTTATAAAAGAGGGACAGCCAAGTTAAGTAAGTAGTTGTGGAGTTGTACTAAAAGCACCAACCAATGAATTTCTAGAAGAAAACATCAGGGCAAATTTCCTTAGTGTCTGTCTTGGCAAATATTTTTGTAACTGCATAGAGCAGATAGCTAATAAAACTGTACTTTATTTTCAAAGTTTTCTAAGAAGGTAGATCTTATATTAAAAGTTCTCCTGGGCCAGAGAGATGGCTTAGTAGAATAAGCGCTTGCCTGGCAAGTGCAAGGGCCTGAGTTCAATCCCTGGTTCTGCCAAAAAAAAAAAAATTAAAAAAACACAAATTAAAAAATAAGAGTTCTCCCAATAGAAAAGTAAATAATAAAAATAAAATAAAGGGAATAGGAAGAAATAATTTGGGAGGTATTTGATATGCTGATGACCTTGATAGTGGTGATAATTTCTTGGGTGTATATTTATCTTCAAACTCATATATATATATATATATATATATATATATATATATATATATATATTTAATATATACAGCTTTTCACGCATCCTTCATACCTCCAAAATATGGTTTTAAATAGTCTCCTTTAGTTTTCAGGTAGAATTTATAGATTGCTTGTCAATATCTTTAGGGAGAAAAATATATTTAATTTCCATTTTTTCTAGTAGAGAATATTCACTATAGCATGCAAAAGTTTCCTTGGTACCCTGAATCCCACTACCTATAGAATGGCATTAAACACAAATCTCGCGAGGAATTGCAAACTCGTAATCCTATGCTTGTATCTGATAGGCGGACCTCCCAGTCTGAGCAGACAGACTTACCTAGTTATATGTGATTGCATGCACACCTATCAGGAGTGAAAAACTACTCCACTATGGAGAAAAGAAAAAATTCTGTAACAGCACATGGTGAGCAAACAAAAGACAGGTACACAAAAGTATTCTACAACTCCCTCAATATGCCAAATAGAGACCCTTATTCAACAAAATTTAAGATTTTACACTTCTGTTTTGGACTTGAGTAAATCAGTTTTGTCCAGAGCTGGGCATGCATAAATAACAAACAGAGCACAGGTTTGGCCAGTCCACCAAGGAGCTCCAGACTCAGCTCAGTAACTGTGGCTATTAGATCAGACCCTTATGTGTCTTCTGCCCTTCTCTCCTCCCAACTCCAGCAAAAGAGCATCAGTCTTCGCAAAAGGTAGCACCTCAGACTTTGAGCATCTTTTCATAACAAAATAAAATTTTAAAACTAACCAAAATTGCATGCTTGCAAAATAACCTACCTTTGACACCTCTTGAAGAATGGGAGCACTCTGAGAATTGACCATATTGTAGAACTCTGCTTTGGTTTTTCATAAGGAGTGACTGTGCAAAGATTCTTCTTTCCATCTCTATGGGACACAAAAGCAATCTTCACTTGACTTTAGCACTGCTGACCAGTGAAGGCTTCCCTATATATTGTTTTATTGAGCATTAAGCATACAGCTCCTCTGAGAATGAGATGCAGCCTGTGGAGCAGAAGCCAGGAGAATAATTCAGTTATGCCTTTCAGTGCCTCAGAATTATAATTTCCATTTATTATATAATTATGTCTTGCATTCAGTCGGATAGCTGCATTTCAGCTGAAACACTCTAACAACTCCAAAATAACACACTTTCATTGGTGCCATGATGGTTTTCTCTCACTTCACTCTCACCTCTAGACCTCTTTTAGAGCTCCTGTACTGTATAATTAAGGTGCAAGCAATCAACACCAAAGTGCACACTTGCAAAGACCTCTATTCATGCCACAAAACTTTACCTGGACACAAAGAGCCATTTTCAAGATAGCTTTATGATTTGAAAACAGCCTGAAAGAAAGCATTCAATGATTCAACGGATTTCCTGCTAGCCTTAGAATTACACAAGTCCCAGTGTTGTGACTTGGATTTTAAGTGTCTCCCAAAGGCTGTTGGCAACCATGCTGGGGTGCTTTAGGGAGGCAGTAGGACATTTAGGAAATGGAGTCCAGTTGAAGGAAGGTGGGTCACTGGGATGCAACCTTGAAGAAGATACTGGGACATCAGCACCTTCTCTCTTGTTGTTCTTTGGCTCCCATTGGGTGAGCAGCCTCCCCTGCCATGTGCTTTCACCATGATATACTGTGTCACCACAGGCCACAGCAATAGGACCCAGAGAGCATGGGCTGAACCTGCTGAACCCATGAGCCCAAATGAGGCTTTCTCCTCCAAATTGATTATCTCAAGTACTCACTCCACACTGTGAGTAGGATCCAGGGAGCAGAAATCCTCTGTGGGCTGACTCTGCGGTGACTTACCCAATGTGTCTCTGCAGAGGCCAGTGTGTACACTTCTGTGCCCTGCTGACAAGGGGAATGCTGTATGTGAACCTCTTGATGCAAGAAAGGGTTCAATGAAAACACAACTCTCCCCACAGGCTGGTGTGAAAAAGTCTCTACACCTGGAACAAATCAAGTGAGCTGCCTTCCAGCTCCAATCCTGGTTTTCTGTGCCATGTAACTTAGACAACTTGCTACAGAATACAGGCTTCAAATGAGAGCCTCCAACTCCTAAGTATGGATGAGAGGAAAGACAGAGAACTGCAAAAGTGAAGATAACAGTAAGGATAGGCCTCAGGATGAATTCATCCTGAGGCCTCTTTTCTCTAATCACTTAGCTCCTGTTTTAGGGGAGTCTTTGGGAGAGCCTATGATGCATCTCCCAAGACCAGGGGAGGAGAGGATAGTCTGGAGACAGTACCCCCACACAGGTACAGGTATGTACATAAACCCCTGAAACCTGTTCCCCTCTCCTGAATGACTCAGTTGTCATTGCCCTTTTCTACAAATGAAGTGCCAGAGGGATTCTTTCACCTGAAAGATCACAGTAGTTCTACCAGCTAATAAGGTCAAGTTAGTATCATGGTGGCTTAAATATAATCAGTGATCAATTAAGAAGCTAGAAATGGAAAGATTGGATAGGATGAACTTAAAAAGGTATAGGTTGACAGTAAGGAATTCTAGATAATGGAAATCCATTTGGGTGAGGATGGGAGGGGTAGATGTACAGTGAATGGGGCTTGGTTAAAGGGGATGAGAATACATGGACTCCTACACCCAAGGAAGAGTTACCAGAAATTTATATCTATTTCATTTGTTTCTCATTGTTCAACTTTCTCTACTGAGGATCAAGACTTTCTTTTGTGAGAACTACAGAAAAGTACTCAGTTGAGAGGAACACCTGACCTCATTAAAACAAACACTCTCAGGCATCTCTACACCAGCCTAATAAAGAGACATCCTGATCATATCTGTTCATAGGCCAAGTCCCTATTTGTCATTATTACACGAAAAGCAATGCTCCTATAAATTTAAATCTCAGCATGCAGAAGTTTGAGGTACAAAGTCACAAGTTTGAGCCTGGCCAGGGCAACTTTGCTCAATCTAGTTAATAAAGTCCTGTCACCAAGTCTCTAACTATAGTGACGACAGAAACTATGGATATTTTAAGGTGGGCAGACAGGACTCACTGAAATGTTCCTGGGCACAGGCCATTCAGTGATTAAACCATCCTCCTGGGCCACTCATAACAGGGATCCCCCAGGTACTAAACAAAAGCTGGGAAAAATATGTATCTTTTTTTTTAAATGTATCCATTATTTAATTAGGTTCTTAATAAGAATTTTGTAACACTAATTTATGAGGATAAATTCCATTTGTCAGAGTGAAAAAGGATTGCAGGTAGCCCTGGAGCTGAGGAACAGCTTTGATTTTTGCTAAAATCTGTGAGGCCACCACTTTCTGATCTACTTTGTGCTGCTCTGAAATCTGGTATCTCTCTTTCTTTGTGTTGAAGATCTCACCTTCCTGGTGTCTGGGTTTCCATCGCTGCTGCTTCTTGAAGTAAGCATCAGTGAGGTGTTTGGGGATGTTCACATTGCTGATGTCAATTTTTGTAGAGGTGGCAATGACAAATTTCTGGTGTGTTCTTCCTAGAGGAACATGATTTCAGCTAAGAGGCGCAGTCACAAGTAGCAAGCCACGGGCCAACTGCTTCAGAAAGCCCACTCTCTTGCCTCTGTGATGCCCGGTGAGGATGATCAAGATGGTGCCGGGAGTGATGCTGGCTCGAAGTTTCCTCACATGCTGACTGAAGGGTTTCTTGCCATGGCTCAAGAGCTTTTGGGGCACATCTTCAGTAGGGTAGTATCTAGGCATTTTTCAAAGCTTAACTACCCAGCTACCTCCATTCTTGTCCCCACTGACTGGTTTTGTGATAGCAATAAGAACTTTCTCCTTCTATTTCTTCTCAACCTTTGATTTAGCAGCTGCATACTTTCTCTTGTACAAAGCCTTTCTGGAATACATAGCAGATCAGGAGTATCTACCAATTACTCTAACCAGGACAGGATTTCAGCCGCAGTGGAGCTGCCCCTTCTTGGACTTTTTTGCTTTCTTCGCTTTACCCTTTTTACCAGTACCACTGGCAGAAGCCTTCTGAGCTTTTGGTTTCTTCTTTTTAGTGTCTGGCTTCTCAGCTTTTTCACCCACCATCTTGCAAGAAGGGAAAGAGAGAAAAATATGTATCTTTAATGATTTCTGTTTGCTCTGAGTATATGAAAAACTTTGCCTGCTTCTTGTTGCCTTTCAGATGGAGACTTCCATCTCCAACAGCTAGTGCTTTCTGGGACAGAAAGAGAGCAGTGGAGCAGCAGTATGCTGGGGCAGTTCTCAGCCCTGACAAAGCCACCATTACCACAGCAAGTGGAGCTAAGTACAGACCAATTACAGATGGAGAGCCTGAATCAAGAGGAGCAAACCTGCATTTTCTATTTCAAACCTGCATTTTCTATTTCAAAATATGCAAATTTATTTTTTCTGGTATAGTATATGCATTTCAAGGTCGCTTATGATCACTATTCAGGTTTTGGGGATGAACTGCTTTGACAAATACATTAAAATGAAATTTATTGCCAATTCTATTTTTTTGTTCTGTTTTGTTTTTATGGTACTAGAGATTAAAATATAGCCCTTTGCACTGAGCTGCATTCTTAGCTTTTTTATTTTTATTATAAGATAAATTCTCATTAAATCACTAATGAGGCCAGGCTGGGCTTGAATTTGCAGTCCTCTCTCTTCTTCCCAGCATGCTCAGATTATAGACATGCATCACTTGATTCTACTATTTGTAAGTAAATAGTGCTTCTAAAATATTTGGAAGAGCTTGAAAAGAGTTTAGATGAATATTTAGTCACAAAGGATAACCATTCTTCATAAGATATTTTGGTTCATCAATAACAGGTGGAAGTCATAGGGGAAAGTCATACAGAAGGCTTTGTACAGTGGCTGTGACGGACACCTGGGCCGTGCCCTAGAGAGTGAGCCTCTCTCGTGTAACCACCAAGAATCCTTCAGCTATCTTCCCATGAGCTGGATGGAAAGTGGCTCCAGGGTCTTTATAGCTGCCAAGGTTGCCAGTGTCCCCAAAGTAGCTGGTGTGTAATCCTACCAACTAACCCTAAAGATATATAGCACATCAGATGTCTTGGAGAAAAACATGACATTGCCAGATGGAAAGCCATTTTTCTCCTTAAATGATCCACCCAATGAATAATGCTACAAGTCTATATTGCTTTTCAAAGTGTTAGACTCCATCAATGTCATGGATCTTAATAGCATCTTGTGACGTATCTCTCTCAGGGAATCCCTGGCCTTGGGCTTGTGTTTCTGAGTGCGCCTAGGCTACTATCCCCACTCCCTGCCAACCTTTACGCTGACCCACAATTTTGACACTAGTTGAGGGTGTGGAAAGTGCCTCTATTTATTCAATTCTAATATGAGAAGCTGATTGTATGCATCACAGAAATGGACCTTCCTTGTTTAAAACCTAAAAGGAGACAGACAATAAGATCTGGCTTATACTAAAATTTTATAAAAGAAAAATGGGGTCATCATGAACAATGGGCAGCACTTATGTTGATTCATAATATAGCCCTGAGAGCAGCTAGCCACACCCTTCTCATGTGTCTGCTGTCCCGATCCAAATTGCAGCTGGAGCCCCAAAAGCACCTGTCTCTCTTTTTTTTTAATGTATTTAGTACAGGGTCTCACTACACAATTTGGACTTATAGTGATCCTCTTGTTTTAGCTTCCCAAGTGATGGGATTACAGATGCAAACTACCACACCCAATCTCAATCACCATCTCATTGTGCCCTGTGGGCAAGGCTGGCATGGCCCCCCAGGGATCGAACCCAGGTTCCTGTGCTCTGCCTCACTATAGTCTGTTGAGTGATCTGGCTGGCCCTACACCTGGCTTTGTGAAACAAAAGCTTCAAGGTAAGCACAAGTGTCAGGGGTTTCTCCCTTAACTTGTAGCCCAATATCGCTGGGGACTTGATAGAAAGGACTGGCCAGAGTCCACTAAATCAGGTCATGTCTGCTGGTGATTCAAGTTTGAGAAGTCTGAGAAGCACTGGGCAGGAGAGATTGATCGATCGCAAGACTGTGAGTCATGATTTACTCAGCAGTACATTTGGCTCATTCAAATCTTAAGGGCAGGAAGGAATTTCATTTGATCCAAAGATGCCAAAGGTGAAAGAAAGAGGAGGGCCTGTCCTGATTTACTCCACTGAAACCCAAGTGAAGTATTCACCTCTTAATTATAAAAGCACCAGTAAAACACAACGTTTGTCTTGTGATTTCTTCTTGGCAAAGCACTTTCGATGTACATTATCTTTATTGACTTAGGACCACAACACCATTAGAAAATGACATATAAATACTATTTTAATCTCTATCAGTTACTGGATTTTCTGTCTCTCACCATTCAATGCTGTCTCTCAGTTCCTCAAACTGGTTACTTATCATTGGGGTTGCTGCTTAAACCTGATTCTTTAAAATCAGGACACCTTCTTAGCTCCCTATTACCCATGCAGCCTAATGTTTCTAAGATAAGGGAGGACACCAAAACTCTGACAGAAGCGAAACTACAGATTTGGGGGACATATTTACTTATTTTTCCTGTCACTTAGACAGCACAAATTCAAACATTGACCTATCTTCCTGAAGTTTAACCTTGAGAAGAAATAATTTCAGAAAAAAAATACATTGTCCATATTTCTGATGACTTTCCCCTCCCATCCAAATGGGTTACTTCCAGCAGCTCCCCATGGCCTTGTCTGCTAACTGTGCGTACGCCATTACTGTCTTTGATATCTTTTAAATTGCAAAGCTCAATGAGTAATTTTCCTGAATGAAAATAAGAAAATTTCAGGAATGTTGATATCCTTCTCTTGTATCTATTTATATATCAATGAGTATAGTTAAGTAGAGGGAGGAAGGGAGGGAGGGAAGAAAGGAAAGAGAGAGTTTGAAGAGTGCACACAAGCCTGGTATAAATATCTATTTCAGCAGCAGTGAAAGGCTGGGATGTTATGTCATTTTCTCCAACACACAGCGCTGCATTAGTCTTTCCTTTAAAAAAGGAGCTCCACATATTTGAGACAAATTTTGCTGCACTCTGAATGATATGTGTGCTTTTTATGTTTATGAAACCACCATCCGGCGAAAAATAGCAGCCTAATATTTTGACATGAAGGTCATTGGAAAGTTTTACTGCCTGCAAATGTGATCCATTTTGCTGACAAAAAGCTCTCTCGGGGATCTTTAAGGTGCCACCCCCACCCCCACCCACCCCGCCTGTTCAACTTTCCGTGAGTCTGGCATTTCTGTCCCCCTACCTCCACACCTCCTCCCACCAGACTAATTATCAGCTCATTAAGGCTGTCCTGATGAATTATGTTACAGCATTAAGAGAGGGTTTGGGACAAATGTCCATGTCAGTGTAGGGGGATGGGATGGGAAAGGGCTAGATAAGGGGGTCACAAACCCCATCAGTACAGCTCAGGAGCAGGAAGAACCTTATCAGCCTCCATCCCACTGTAAAAAATTGTGAAGACTTATGCTGAAAAGAAGCTCAGACTGATAGAACAACAGTCCCAGAAAGAGTGGGCGCCCTTATGTCCCTTGGTTTTGCTGGCTCGGAAATCTTCACAGAGGTGATGTGTCTGGGTGCTGCTGCACAGGGTGGCAGGAAGGGAAGGCCCTCAAAGAACATCCCCTAGGGGTGGAGTTGTCACTGAGGTCACCGAACACCAACAAGAGGGGGAAGGGAAACAGCGAGTGCAGTCAGTCTCTAGTTTCTTTATGACACACATCTATAGTATTATGCTCTTGCTACTTGCATATTTTATTTTTTTAATATTACAGAAAGCAAAATAATAGTACACTCCTTTTCCTTCTACCTTAAGGACATACAAATCATTGCTACCCTGAGAACAAAGATGGCCTTTTACGCTCCAGTTGTCCTAGGCGTAACATTAGCAATAACACAATGATACAAACGCCAACTCCAAACTAAATCAGATCCTACAGCCCCGTTGAAAAACTGAATTACCGAAGAGCAAAGTGCGTCATTTTGAAATGCCACATGTGTTTTAAAGGGCTTGGTTTTCATTTTTCTCCTGAATTTAGGATTGTGTCACTGATATCGATCACAAGGGTGTTATTTTCTTATTTCAATAATAGCCCATGTCTCGTGCCTTCTGTTTGTTAGAACTCCAGAAAGAAACATCAGCCTTATAAATAAAATCACATGACAAACATCCGACTTTTTTGGTTTATGATTCTTCTGCTGTTGCTTTTCTTTCTCCAGCTTCCCAAGCACCAAGCGACCAAGCCTAGCATGCAGCCGCACACGGGGGCCACTTTAGCCTCTAATGAGACCCAATCACCCCCGAGCTGGAAGCACAGAGCTAATTAATTATCATATTTGGCAAAGAAGGCTCTGTAGCTAAAGAGATAATGGAGATGATGAATATCACTGTGTCTGTGGACTTGTGAAACTTTTTGTAGCTGTTAAATGATGCTTTTCTCAAACAGCACCATAGAAAAAACTCACATTAGGGAAAAATTGGTTAATTTCCCCAGTAATGACCATTTTGATGAATCCATTGCCTCTAGGCAAGTATAAATCTATGTTAACCTCTGAGTTGAGATTTCTATGCAGAGCTTTGGAACTTTAAGTGCTAGAGGTAAATTTTAATCTTATCTCCACAGAGAAGGCCTCAATAGAAGCAACAGGAAGAGTCCTCCGAAATAAAAAGCTGTCCTCCCAACTGTAAACTTCCAGTCTCCTCCTTTGCCAACTGTACACCTGGCAGAAATTTTTCTATAATGCCTGTTCTCTTTTCATTGTTTCTATTTTTGATTGATAGTAAACTACACAATATGATATTCAGGTTGATGACAAATGAAGCATAAATTTTTTACGTGTTTAGCACAAGGCCTACATGGTCTCACTATACACATTCAACTCGTAGTGATCCTCCTGTTTTCAGCCTTCCAAGCACTGGGATTATAGACTCGCGCCACCACGCCCAATCTCAGTGGCTGTCTCAGTGCATGGGGAGGGGGGAGCCAGCAATGCATGCCAGGGATAGAACCCCAGGCCCTCGTACCCGAGCCTGCCTAAGCAGGTGTTCTAATCTGCTGAACTATCTGGTTATCCTGATGCATATTTTAAATGTGAGGAAGGAGGCCGGGCATTTAGCTCAGTGGACTAAAGCATGTGCCGTGCCAGCCCCACCTTCAGGGTGCACTGAGAATGCGATTAGGACTGGGTGTGGTGGCACACACCTGTGATCCCAGCACTTGGGAGGCTGAAAGCAGGAAGATCACTAGAGTCTAATCTACATAATGAGACTGTGTAGACAGTGTAGACCTTGCCCAAAAAAAAAGTGAGGAAGGAAGTATCAAATACTGGGCAAGAGAAGGCAAAAATTAGTCCCCTGTGCCATTCCCTCACTTTTGCTCTACATGAGTTTGTCTGTACAGGGTTGGAAGAACCTCTTTTCCTGGAAATATCCAAATAATGAGCAGACATCAACCACATACTTAAAGGAATTTTAGTGCAACTTCAACATTCATAATCCAAAATATCCAAAATTCTCCAAAACCAGAAAATATTTTAGCATCAATATGATGCCATAAGCAGAAAATACCACACTATGAAAATTTGTCTTCTGTACAAAATTATTTAAAATACTTTGTGAAATTAGTTTCAGCCTATAAGTATAAAGGGTATGTGAAATAAAAATGAAGCATGTGTTCACATGGGTCACACACTATGACATTATGAGAGATACCTCAACAAACTAGAACTGAAGAGAGGTAAATATTCAGAAACAATGAAGAAAACATTTGCCAATACTAGGGTAATCAAAAAATATGTTGTTTAATTTTTATAAATGTTTCATTTATATGTGTGAACATTCACATCTATGGAAACATGCTAAAACATCTGAAATCCAAGACACCTCTGCCCTAAGCATGTTGGATAAAAGGTTCTCACTCTGTAGAACCTTTCCCATGAAAATGAACTAGATCATTACCCCTAAGCCACACTGAGAAGCCCTGATAGTCCAGGCACCAGGCAAAGTGATCATTCATCTTATTTTCACAACGAAACTGCAGGCATTGTGACAACTTTAAAGATGGAAAAACTGAGGTTTTGGATGCCTAAGTCCCTGCCTAAGACTCAGGGGCAAGACTCAGTGGGAAGTTGTAAAATGAGGACCATTTTGAGGACCTGTCCCTGGCCACATTACTTATTTACAGATTTGCTGTGGTAGGAGCAGGTAATCAAGGACCTGCCCTCAGAGTTGAGCAACTCTGAGGTTTTGAACTGGTTCATCTTCCTTGGCGGAAGCTTTACGTCTGACAATCAGCTGTCCTCTGGATTTTCTTCCTCTACCCTTGGAGTCAGCATTCCTGCCCTGGATTCTATGAGTTCGCCTACTTCACATTCCCCTACAAACAAGGTTTGTGTTTCTGAAACTGGCTTATTCTATTTAATATAATATCTTCAAAATTCACCCTGGGTGTTGCATGTTATATAATTTCCTTCTTTAAAAGCTGGATAATATTCTACTGTGCATAGATACACCATGGTTTCTTTATTCATTGATCTGCCAATGGACATTTAGTTTGTTTCCACATCTCCATCATGAACACTACAACAGTGAACACAGGAAAACTAACCTGTCTTTGAGACCTCGATTTCAACCCTTTTCGATAAACAGCTGAGGCAGATTACTATAAAAACCCATCTTATCTTCCATCATGGTTACACCACTTTGCATTTCCACCGGTGGTGCACGACGGACTCTGCCTCTCCACATCCTTGTTGACACTGGTCTTGTTTTGATAGCGGCTGTCCTGATGGCTGAGCACCGACTCATTGTCAGCAGAGCTGCACTGTCTCAGCTCAGACAGGTCAGTCCATAAAGGCATTACCTAGCATTATAAGCAGTTTAAACTCATACAAAACATACTCTCTGGAGCACAGTGGGTCGGGCATCTACAATGTGCTAGAGTGGGTGGAGTGGATATGTTTGCATGTGCTGACCTGGACAATGCTTAGATTTTGTAACGGAAACCCAGAATGAGGGCCTGCAGAGCAGATTAGCCCAGTCTGCATTTGTAGGAAGGTGCGGCCAGGTCAGAGGAGAGGAGAGCAGAGCTGAGCGCAAGGGAGGCAGCCTTTGCAGGGCCGAGGGCAGAGGACAGCACCGGGTATTGGCATCCAGCTTATGTGCAGGTGTGTGGGCTCCTTGTCCTATTCACCTGTCCCTCAGGACCTGCCTTGCCCCCCATGCAGTATTTGTTGGTTTGGGTGGGTGACTGAGGGTTTGAGATTAGGTTTTTCTGTTTGGCTCTTTCCTGAGTCCCCAGGAAGAACAACACTGTCTCCTACAGAGTGAAGCACCACACTTGCCCAACTTCTCTCCACTCCTCCCAAGCCCTGGAGAGAAGGACAAGTTGCCTCCCCAGTGTGACAGCAGCTTCAGGTCATATCTCCCAGGGCCATCACACGTCCCACCTCTCAGCAGCAGCCGGCAGTCAGGGAGATACATTTAGATAAAGCAGGCAGCACTTGCCGATAACAAGCCCCTCAAATGTCAGGCAGCACAAAGGAGAGCATTGATTGCTGCCGCTCCGCTGCCCTTCTCTTTCTGCAGCTCCCCACTCTTTTCTCCTTTGCTTTTGCACACAGCAAAGCAACTGGCTGGAATAATCTGCCTATAGAAAAAGCTATTGTGCCCAGACACATATTGTGTTGTTTGCTAAATGGAAATTTTTTGTCCCGTTTCTCCAAGTCCCTGACCCCTTTCTCTCACCTCTGAACTGTTTCTTTGCCCAGCACTGCCCAGCCAGGCCCAGAGCTCAGTCTGCTCCCAGGCACTGGATGGGTGGCTGGTATGGATGAGCAGATCTGCCTTGAAGTAGAAGTAGGAGATGCGAGGAGTAAGCCTGGAGAGCAGTGCAGGGAGGCTGGACCCCACCCTGGGCAACAGATGCCTTCTGGGAAGGCATGGAGTATAGAAGCAATGTTATATTGGCTTGGGGAACAAGGCCTTCCTCTCCTCTGAGCAGAACCACCTTCTTGCACAAGGAGGTACCTGTCAAAGTCCTAGGAAAGGTCTGAGACGACAGGAAGAGAAGCGGAGTGGGCATGCATGCATGGCTACCTTGAGCCATCCTTAATTTATGATCTGAGCCTGTAGGTCTTCCACCTACAGCCTGGAACGATCTCTCACATCATTGCTTACACTACCAAAGATGACAACTACACTGCACAAATACTCCAAGAAGAGAGCATGGGTGAGAGGGCAACAAATTCCTCAGCAGTGTAATTTTATTTAATTTTTTTCTCCTATTGAGTATTATCACATGACAGGGAGTTCATCTGTAGTCATTCTAGAATTGTTTGGTGAAATAATTCCTTTCATGTGGAAAGTGCTCATTAGTTGCTGGCTTAACACAGCATGCTTTCTAGTGACATCAGAGCCTCCAAGGAGGAAAAAAAAAGACACTATGCATTATTATTTTGCTCTTAATAGCTACTAGTAGATAATAGAACATTATCTCTATTCTGGTCCATTATGCTTAAAATTGTTGCTTTGGAGCAAAAGCAGGAATTAAGCATCAGAAAAACTACTTTGTAAGATTTCCATATTAGGAATAGTTTAAAAGCAAAAAAGACAGAGCATAGCACCCAATAAGATGGGACATGAGGGTATCAACATTTCGGTAACAACAACCCACAAAAATGTTGAGGAGACAGAGAACTGAGTACCCTCCAACTCCAGGTGTCTACATCCTGGTCCTTAAGCCCTGTGAATAAAGCAGGCCACAGAGCAAAGGAGAAAGAAGGTAAGAGATGGGTTGAAAGTTTCAGATGGGATGAAGGACATAGATGGAATGATGGATGCAGAGGGAGGAAGGTCCCACTTCTGCTGACTTTAGGGTGGGAAACTATTTGGGTGGCACAGGTAAACTGATGAAGTCACGGATGTCTTAACAAGCTGATGGGGGGAGGAGAGCAAGTGCAGCGGCCTGGGCAACCAGACAGAAGAGGCCTGATCCACTGATGCCAGCTTTGCTGCTGAAAGAGAAACCCTGATCCATGAGCTGCAGATGACCTTTCTGAGCTGGAAAAGGCCCAGGGGCCCCTATGCCTTGCAGAAGGGACCTGCTCTGACAGCTGATGTTAGCCCCTGAAGCTTACACTGGATTATTATTTTTTTTTTTTTTTAATTTTTGTTGCAGAACCAGGGATTGAACTCAGGTCCTTTTGCTTGCCAGGGAAGCACTTATTCCACTGAGCCATCTCCCTGGCTACACTGGATTATTAACTGATGGGAATGGCAGGTACTGTAACCCATCTGTTCTTGGCAATTTGTCACAACAGCATTAGAAAATTAATACAGAGGAAGAAGGAGGAAAAGAAAAGGCTACAATTTATTGGCCATCAAACGTGCCAAGCCCTGGGTGGAGTTTCTCACCTGTATTGCCTCACTCGCTCACAGCTCACCCATGCAGAGGGCACCATGCACTTGCTCTAGTGAACTGAAGCTCAACCTAACCACAAGGTTGGATTCCAAAGCTCCAGCTCCTGCCTACTGATGCTTGTACCCAAAGATGCTTGAATGCTTCTGTTATTTTAAAGAATAAAAAATTTAATGCACTTGTGCCATTGATGGCACACTATTAACTAGAGCCATTGATCATTGTGCAGAGATTTAAATTTTACAAATGAGACTAAGAGCCTAGTATGCTCTCATTCCTGAGTTATCAAAAAACCATGCCAACTGTCCACACCATGCAGTATCAGAGACTTCCAAGATAAGTGTGTGGGCCTGCCGTGCATTCAGCATTCACTGTGAAGTCCTCCAACCAAATTTGACATTTATCATGGCCCTGGCAAAGGCTTCCCCAAACGATACCACATCGCTGTGCATCACAGAAATCAAAGATGGCATTCATAATAGAAATGCCACCTGTAATTTTAAGCCAGTGACTTCTTTCCATAGAGTCACAAGAGCACAAGTCAAGGACGCACGGCCAGCAGAAGCCGTGGAGTGCGGTGCCTCTCTGGATTATCCATTTGGGGGGAAGATGGCAGATTCTACAAGAACAATATTTTTAAGAAAGGGTACACTTCAAAGTCTTTCAGAAAAAGATTCCAAGTATATGCCACTAGGATATCTTGACTTAGAGTCTGTGCTCACAGGGGAAGCCAGCAATAATGTGTTCTGTCTTGCAAAAACTGCAGTGTACACTCATATATGTCTGGGTAAGGACCATATTTTTTCAGTTCTTTTTCAGGAAGCCATCACACCAGTTTTTTGCTGAAAGATTATAAGAAGAATTAATGTATGCTTTTTCTGGGCTGAATTAAGAGGCTAATGCTGTGTCTCTGGCCTTTTTCCCCTTCAGAGACAACATAAAAGCCACAGACAGAAGACAGTGGAGCCACGGCAGTGAAGAGGCTTGGATTCTTGAATCGTCATGTGAAAGGTCATCTGCCGAACACACTCGCTGGGCCACCACATAAGCATTCACTTCGGTTAGGCCAGGCCACTGAAAATTCAGGGCTCATCTTCTACAGTTGGTAGCTTTATCACAATTAAAATATGTGTTCCAAAAATTAAGAGGAACATACCTGATAGCTTTTTGGCTTAGGCAGTAATGTTCAGGAGTACTTGGATGAGACAGTTGATTTCTATCTCCATGTGTGCTGTGTAGCAATACAAAATCACCTGTAATAGTCTCTCACAGGGTCTTTTGCCAAGGTTATTGGGGTTACAGATCTCAAAATTGTGTCTCCCAGCCTGGAATTGATTCTGAGACAGAAAGGACTGCAAAGGTGCAGATGACCTGCTTCACCCTAAGAATCAATATTGATTTTATAGGACCTTTTCAAGGAAGAACATCTTGTTCCTAGAAGATACCTTCTAAAAACAGCTTGAAATCCTCTGAATTCTCACCCAGAAATATGCCGCCGAATAGCACAGTTCGGATGGTATTATTTGCAACATAATGATTAAGAAGACAATACTAATTCTCAAAAAGTGTTCATGGGTATCAACTAGCTTTAGAAAATTGAGGTGTGTGGTTGTTTTGGGAGTTACCATTGCACCAAAATACTTTCAAGCTACTGTCAGGCCCACAAGATGAGGAGGATCATCAAGAATGCTCTGAAACCTCTTAGTGGAGGACGCTGAATGTTGGTCTTTAAAAACTGACTGGGACTCTGTCCTATCAATTGGAAGCTTGGTTTTCAAGTAAATCCTTTCACTTAGGAAGCTGCACTTTCACCCTGGCTCTGCTCCAACAGCAGGCCGGAGGAAGGAATCTCCCCCACTGGGAGGAACCCAGCCTCACTGTCAACCAAGCCTTGCACTGCTACCACCAGCAATGGGGAATGCGGGTTCTTGCCTCCAATCCAGAGAGTTCCTCTCCCAGAGGCTTTAAAGCCCTCTCTGTTGCCCAGCACACACACATGGGTGCCAGGAAGTTCTCCTACGGAGAACTCTACCATGAACTGCAGTGCCACCAGCCCTGCTCAACACTCTCCAGCTGCGCCTTCTCCTACTGGGATTGCTCAAACCCTCACAATGATCATTCAGTTATCATGATGATATCTACATATTGCCCTTACTATAGCCTATTACTATCAGGGTGACTGGAGAAGACTGTCATTTTTCTATACAAAAAATAGGTAAATATATAAGCAATCTGATTTAATGGTATGCAAAATATTTGCAAATGAGGAAGACAAATACTCTATCAATGTAACAGTTACAGTTCATTAAATTTCTGCTCCATCTTAAGCACTACAGTCAGTACCATGGTCACTCAGATAAAGTCCCTGGGATCATCCTCCTCCTCCAGTTGCCCTATCTCCTTCTTAACTGTAAATATCCACATGAAAATGTGCCACATAAATTTTGAGTCAGAAACAAAGTACATATCACCTATTTATGTATTTTTAAAAATTAATAAGTTCTCTCCATAAAAAAATTTATTTCAAGGGATCTAATTTTTTGAGTTCTTCATATGTTTGTAGCAGTGTAATGCATAATACATCTTAGAAGTGGCCCATATGCCCTTCAACAGACGAAATGTTAAAGAAAACGTGGTCTGTTTATAGACAGTGGAGCACTACTTTGCAATAAAGAAGGAATCATTTGTATGAAAATGGATGCACCTT
Source organism: Ctenomys sociabilis (assembly GCA_004027165.1). NCBI lineage: Eukaryota > Metazoa > Chordata > Mammalia > Rodentia > Ctenomyidae > Ctenomys > Ctenomys sociabilis. Next base: position 47,849 of record PVKA01005035.1, read on the forward strand.
GAAACCATAATGTCAAGTGAAATAAAGCAGACCCATGGCTCAAATAGCATATGGCTTCTCTTTTATGAGAAACCCAAAGTACATTAAGAGCAAAACAAAGGATAGATCATAGGAAACAGGGAGATAAATGGGAAGGGGTCCAATAGATGGAGGGAGATAAAAGGGAAGAGAGGGAAAGGATGTAAAAGGTATAAAGATGTATTGTGTACAAGAACCAGCTACTCACAATGAATGTGATCATTACGTATCATGAACATATACTAATAAAAAAAGAAATTTAAAGTGCTGATGAATAAACTTTAACCTAGATGAACTTGAGACACAAAACACTTTCAAATAATCTCACATTTAAGGTAACAACCCTACTGGCTGCTCTACCGGCTCCTGATTACACTGAAGTAAAACTGGAAACCTATTTCTTATCACTCACAATATTGTCCCCAGGACCCAGTGTGACTCACTGTGTAGGGCAGGCTTTCCTTGAACTCACATAGCCCAGGCTGGCCTTGAACCTGCTGTGATCCTCCTGTCTCAATGCACTGAGAACTGGGATTATAAGTGTGTACTGCCTTTCCATCCCAGCACAGTACTTGAAAGGTGTAAAATTCTGATGAACATGAACTACAACTGTTTTGTTTGGCTTACAGTGTTAGTGTTTGGTAATTTTTTGGACACACACTTCTGCTAAAATGTAACAGACCTGTGTGGGATACTCATTTTTGCCTCAATGGAGAACATTTTTCTTATTCACCAGCATCCATTGACCTTGTTCCACTGCCATTTTATGTAACATTTTCCCTTCAAAGTGCGGTATGACATCAACAATAGAGAACCTTAGGAAACCAGACAAGGGCAAAGAGGTACTTGCCATGGGGGGTATGAATCAGCTCAGCTCAGGGCTGAGGCAACAGCCCTAGACCCCACCAGAGCTTCCCACTTGTCATCTGCATATAGCCACAGAGCTCCAACTTTTACAGCTTTAAGGGTAAAATGTCCTTATCTTCCTCACCAGTAACTTCTAGGTTTAAGAAGTAAATGACCCATCAAATTTTGAAAACACCCTTCCTTCTCAAGGAAAACGACTATTTTTTTTTAACAACAACAACAAAAAAAAAAAACAGTCCCCTGATCTGTCTCAGTTGTCAAGAGACAGCTCAAGCCTGTGCTGGTTGTGCATGCCTGCAACTCAAGCACCTTAAAAGGTCGAGGCAGGAGGATTATATGTTTGAGCCCAGCCTGAGAAAGTTAGTAACTTGACATGACCCTGTTTCAAAATAATAATGTTATATATATTTTAAAAGACTGGGGCCATAGCTCAGTATAGAGACTCTGGGTCTATTCTTGGTAACGTCGTAAATGTGGAGACTTCAAGAGTGAGACAGATAGTCAGATCCAGTCTCTTTGGAGACCTGGACATTGAACTGTGTACCAGTCTGTGGTATTTGAACACAATTCTCACACCCCCTCCATTCAGCCCACACATCTTCCCTGAGAAGTGTATTGGGTGGGCCAAGAAAAAGAGCAGCAGTCTTTGCTGCACGGACAGAAGTGACCAAATATTGACAGCCACTCAGCAGTGGCCCTCAATTGGCACAACACTCAGAGCAGGTGTGGCTGTTGGCTCTGGGACAGGTGTCAGTCTAGAGGAAGGTCCGCCCTGCAGGCCACACCATCTGCTTCAGTGGCTGTGCCCTCACTGTCTAGAGAGAGCAAGAATGAGAAAAAAGGTACTGTTCAGATTTAGTCACAATCAATTTTTATCACTGAGTGGAAAAGAACAAAAAGCCAAGGATCTATTAAAGTCTTCTGACTCAAAGAGAACTTGTAATTATTTGGTGAGTCAGTTTTTTAAGAAGACTGTGGTGGTCTGATAATGCCACTCCAGCCCACAGCAAGTTGGCTTCCTGTGTTAAATCCCTGTGTCAGGAGCTTAACCCAACCATCAGTGAAATCATTCGGACCAGATTTAAAACTCTGAATCCAATATAGATAAGTTATTTCTGCCAAAGAGAGCATCTGGTTCATTTCAAAGAAAAACACCTTCTGGGCTTGGTCCCATGGGTTGTCTTCATGTCACCTCCCCCAGATCTAGGGCCCCATGCACCTTTGAAACCTCCACCTCCCAAGATCAAGTTTCTGTGGCCTCCCTGTGGCTGCCCTACACCTGAGAAAGAACCACAGTATCCTAATGGCTCAGTTCTTCCCTCAGTCACTGGACTCTGGGCTTGAATTTTGAAAGATGGAGAGGGTCTCCAACTGGGAAGTACAGCAGGCCCAGCCCCCCGTGAATGAAGACAGACCACGCTCAGGAAGATCCCTGCCACAGACTCTCCACCCAGCTCACTTGTGTGAACTGCTTGAGCAGCCATCTTTCCAGTCAAACACAATTTTGTGCACATGGATTATCTCCACATTAAATAGAGTGTCACAAAGGTAGCGTGAAACGTCTTTGGAGAAGATAGGCCTGTAATACAATGAAGGAAATTTTGCAGATCAACCTACCACTTCCTAGCCTACTAGCCAGCACAGTGATCCTAAGAAGGATATTAAACATTCGTGACCTTTGTTTAAACAGGAACAAATAATTCTCATTTCATCATCAGGATTAACTCCTTATAAATTATAAATTTAAGCAAATTATTTACCTTCACTAAATAGTGACTTTCTTACCCAGAAGATGAGTTTAATGCCACAATTACAATGCTTACCTTATAGCCTTATTATCTGAATGAATTGAAGTACAGTAATTCATACAAACTATTTAGCATAACATTAGGAATATATGAAGATTTATTAAACACTGAAAAATATTAACTGGATCATCATTCATCCATTCTTATACTCTTAGCAAAAGGATAAGAATTTCAGTAAGATATAGAGTGCTTACTTTGAGACCCAGCACATAGTAGGTGCTTGACACAATTTATTTCATTTCTCATTTCCTTTTTCAAGGTCCTTCCTACCATGTGTAATGTGATTTCTTAGACCTCTTTGTGTCAGGCAAATCTCCTGCAAGAAGAAGTGGGAAGAGAGAAAGGGAGGGAGGGGAATCTGAGAATCTTGTGTCTACTTTAATTGATTTACTTTGGGTCAAACTCAAGGAGCAGGGACGCAAGTGAAAGTCCATTTAGCTGACTCGGAACCTCTGCTCTTGACCTCCAAGAACTGAAAGGTCCGTGAACTCATCTGGGTTTCTAAGTCTTCGGCCAGAAAGGAAAATTCCTCAGCTGCTTTTTCATGCCTTCAAAATGAATTAATTTTCTAAATGGAAAATTGAAGTAATTAGGTTATAGATTGAGTGACATTTACAAAGGTGAAAAGCAGAGAAATTTTTATATCCTTTATTAAACAGTTATTAAGTATATTAAGCAATACAGAGTAATCACTTTTATTCCCCCAATGTGATCATTCTTTTCATACCAAGACAAGTGCAATCTCACAAGGCAAGGATCCAATAGACCATAACTACCTAAAAAAGCACCAAGTCACATCACTGCAGTTCTGTCCAGGACCACTGCAGCTGAATCAAGGCCATGTAAGGGTCTGGCTCTCAGGAGGACCATCTCATTTCTATATGCACACAGATGCACTTTTCCCTTCCTCACACATTTCCTTTCCCCTCAACAGCCTGTCCTCATTGATTCAGAGCTGCTTTTGATAAGACTTGCTCTGTGTCATGTACTGATCTAAGGCCTCAGCCTACAGCAAGACATGAGTCAGAATGACCCCCAGTCCTGACTAGAATTTTCTTTCCAGAAGAGAAACCAGAAAATATATGAAATATACTAAGGGGTAGATCAGTGCTACAGACAAAAGGAAAAAATATACTGAAAAAGAGATGTTGTTTTAGTCAACATCTGGGGAAGATGAGGAAGTTAGCCAAGAAGCTACTAAGCAGAACATTGTAGATGAAAGAATTAGTACATGCAAAAGCCATAACATGGCCCAGGGTTCCAGAACCACCAAGCAGAAGGGACCTGAAGAGCAGGCAGGTGGTCAGAGGAAGGCTTCAGAAGAGGACAGTCACTATAAAGGCAGAGGCTTTCATCTCACAAGGCAGCAGGCCACTGAGGAGCTCCCAAACAACCGTGAGAGATTTGAGAGTTGATTTTACAAATCATTATTCCTCTAAACTTTGCATCTACCTCTGTCGTCTAAGTAGAAAATGACATTTTTATTTGAATTGCAGAATTTTACATTAATCGTGTGTGTGTGTGTGTGTGTGTGTGTGTGTGTGTGTGTGTTGGGGGAGAGAGAGAGAGAGAGAAATCTAGAAAAGGCAAGGAATGGATGGGAATAGCACCAAGAGCAGAGCTTAGATCCATTTTTAGAATATTGATTATGAGCCCAGATGGAAAATTCTGAGTCTATTGATATAAGCCTTCAGATTCATCAGGCCACTGCCTGTTTCCAAGACTCGATTTTCATATTTAAAAAAACAAATGAGTGATAATGAAGATTACAAAAGCTGATGCATTTAAAACATCTGTCATGAACTCAGTACTCAATAAAAAGTAGCTATTTTATTTTTAAAATCACTTCTTTCTAAATACAATTGCCCCTCCAGCCCTGTGTTCTTGACTTTCCTGCTCCCTGGATGGGACTTCCCAGCTTCCATGTCTGCGCCCACATGTCCATGTACTTCCCCTATCTGTGCCTGTTTGATGCCTCCACAGGGCTCAAAGTTGCCCTCTTTTTCTCAAGCAGGGGCTCTCGCCAGGGAAGATCTGGTTTACTTGCGGGTATCTGGAAACACCTGATGAGATTTTTGATTGCCCAAACTGAATAATATTATGAGCTTTCCTGGTGGTGCTAACATCCCACCACACACAGGAACAGCCTCAGCAGGGAGTGGTCAGGCCCCAAAAGGCAAATGTGCTGCAGCTCAGGAGGCCTCTCTGCCTGAAGCAAGCATGGTAATCATCATTTCCTTCCTACTTTTGGTACTTACACACCTGCTTTTCCTAATGGACTCTGACTGTGTGGCTCACAATAAGCCCACAACTCTGGCACAGTTCCTGACACAGGTGGTTAAGTTATTGATTGTGTGAGACTTTGCCAAAACAGAATCTAATGAGAACAACTTCACTGTACAAAGTACTCCTGAAACTCTGCTGACCAAATTGCCCAAAATCCAAAATGATGGTGTCTCTCCATTTAGGTCCTGTTGAGAGCTTCTTCCTGGTGTGAGTCTTCTCCACGTCTTCCCAGGCTGGAGAAAGGAAGGTTTGTCTCTTCCAATCTTTATGAACGCATGAATTCCATCTTGGAATTCCACCCCTCTGACCTCATCTAATCCTAGTTATCCTTCAAAATCTCCACATCCAAATGTTATCACATAGTGAGTGAGAATATCAAGGCATTGCTCTAAAGATACCATAACATTAAGTCCATGGCAGTCACTGAATTTTGACTGACAAAAATGACAAAAAATATTAGCTCAGGGGATTGGTTTTGTGATGTAGATAGAGAGAGGAATGATTACTGTCAACCTCTCTAGAAGCTTCTGCATCATGACCTTCTCCTGGCTGGCTGTTCTTCCTGTCTGAGCCTTAGTTTCCTCCCTTACCTTATGAAAGACAGCAACATCTGCTTTATGTATATAGTTTTGTTGAGGGCTTGGTATAGGGCAAACACCTGGTCAAGGCTAGTTTGCTCTCTCTGTTTGAAGATTTCCCTTTTTCTCTGCCTAAGTAAAACTGTCTTCTTAGTTCAGTCACTCTCAACTAAGTCTTGGGGAAAAGTCCTTTGAGCAAATTCATTAAAGTGTTCCTGATGAATAAATCATTAACTCTTCAAGAGGTATCAGGTAGATTTTTAGTGTCCATGTCAAGTGAAATGATTCAGCCATGTGTGTTCTTGTGGATTTATGATGGTATAACCCAATAAAATAAAAATAATCATCCCACAGTCAACTGGGAATCACTCTCAAGGTATCAATTTCCCCTAAGACCTTTGCCTTTCCCAGCCTCACCTTCTACTGCTGAAATCAAAGATTCTCTGAGGACTTTATATTTTGCCTCCCAGCTTTATTAGCCAAGTGTGTCCACATTAGCCCTGTACTGTCCCCTCACAAACATCTTTTCCCTGCTAGTCCACCCCATACTGACACACTATTGGAAAAACAAATAACTCATCCGGTACATACTACAGTCCTCTCCACCCCTATAAACTTGATGGCTTGTTCTAGAATGTTCTGGATTGGTGTATATGATTACTACATATATGTGCATATTGTGCCAGCAAGGTGCCAGTGGCAACCACAGCCATAAAAGGTGAATGTTCCTCTTACTGGACTATGTGAATTTGCTTTCCATAGACTAGCCTAGAAAATGTTAATTTTTTCCCATGACGTCAAACACAAAAGGATGGATTTTTCCCATGATTCCTTGGCCTAAGATACTTCCTATAGTCATGAATTCGTATGGATTCCTTAAACAGACACACAGCTCCATTGCCATTTTGGTGGATGCATGTCTTCTCTCAAATCCCAAGCGTCTTCTTATGAAATGAAGTGGAGGGGCTGCTCTACACCCCAGGATGACCAAGCTCCCTGTGAGTGGCATGGAGCCAGCACAGGTGCCTCTGGAAGTGCTGGGTAGCATGATCTGGCTGCGTGGTTGGCTTGTGCAGCTGATCCATAACCCTGAAGAGTCGGGATTTCTGCATTCTGTCAAAGCTTACATGGCCCCAGAGTGTATAATACACTGCTTGCTGCAGAACTGCAGAACCGCAAACCTAAGTCACATTTACCAGAAAGATGCTACACTCAGAAGCCTTTTGATGGATGTATCTTTTTAATGTTCTTGCACATCAACCTGCCCATTGCCTCAAGTTTGATGGTTTCCGTCAAGTGACAAAAAATCATGAAATAGATATGCATGCGTGTGTGCATGTGTGCGTGTGTGCGTGTCCGTGTGTGTGTGTGTGTGTGTGTGTGTGTGTGTGTGGTCTGCTCAGCCCACCCTGAGGGTGGGACCAGCAAGGTATGTATGTAGTACCAAGGGATCAAACCATAGTCCCTGCACACTTGCCTAAGCGTGCCTAACCGGGCGCTTTAGGCCACTGAGCTACCTCACTGGCCCATGAAGCAGATGTTTTTAAATGATACAAATTCTACAAGAGTGGATGGGCATTAGAGAAGCAAAATTTTGTCAGTCACTACCAATCAGTGTCTAAGACAACAAAGACACACACACACACACACACACACACACACACATACACAGCAACCATCTCTTCAACCTAGCTCTCCTCCAATGCCCATGGTTGTCCTGCCTTCCACTCATGGGGCCAAAACCCCAGCATTGAACCAAGCAAACACTATATCTCAGCTCCCCTTTTTGAAACAACAGGTTGCAAGCACAAAGTGTGAGGCACTCAGCAGTGCAATAGTCAATCCTACAACATGTGTAAATGGAGTAAATTCTCTCCCAAGGTCTAATAGAATGACTGGGTCAAAGAACATGATTTTAGCATTGCATCTTGGTATCAGGTAAAATTATATTGTTTGAAACTTCACAATCAAATAAGACAAAGGAAAGTAGGAGGGAAACACTGTCTCTAATTTATGCTGCCTTCCTGAAGGCCTGTATGTAGGATAAGGGGCCCAGGGGAAGAGCTGAGAAGACCACTTCTGGTGGGAAAACTAAAGTGGTAGTAAAATCAAAGTGCTGGTTTGAAGGTGAGGGGCCCATGATGTAGCTTTATAGAACTATCTCAAGGAAGTGACTGAAAATTTTGAGAGCATCTCTCTCCCCTCAGGTAACTGCCCTTCCATGAACTCTCATCACCTCTGGGATCTCTAAGGAGTAAAGCTCCTTCCACAGGTGCCCCTTGCCCCACCAGGTTTGTCTGCCAGCATTCCCACCCAGGCCTTCAGCTGCAAGGGGTGGGGTGGGATGGGAACTGAGTGTCAGGCCTGTCAGTTCAGATGGAGTGCAGACACTGTAGTGCTGTCACCAGCTGAAAAGCTCTGAAGTGTCAGATACCAGCCACCCAATCCATCAGAAGCTGGAAATAAGACAGGCCTTTGGTACACATCCAGATTCAACAGAGCCTATGAGCCTTTGTCACATTAAGAAAAATTAAGGTCAGACAACTGTTTCTACAGATATGCTGATGAATATTGAGTTTGGAGAAACAATAAGCCTGATGGTAGATGGAATCCATAGCCCATCTTCCAGGTACTTGCCACCGTACCTAGCCCGGAAGCTGGCAAGGTCTAAGCCATAGGCAGGCCAGAAGACCTTTCAAAGAGAGAGTACTACAATAGCAGGTACTTCATAAAGTGGTTTTATTTCAGCCCTATAAAATCAGGATGGTAAGAATGGGTTCAACTAAGCATATTTTTCAGTATAACTTAAATTTTATAATAAGGAACATCACTTTCAATTGTTAATACTGTAAAACAAATATTAATTTTATAAACTGAGACAGGACAAGACAATATACATGGAACAGGGATGGTGTATTTAATGTGGAGCATTAAACAGCACCATTCTTACCGTATGTGGGGCATGAAGAGATGCCTTTCTCAGACACGTGGAAAGTTACTTGGAATTTCTAGAAGGCAACCTCAGTGGGCATGACTTCTTAGAAGAATCTATGTCCCTAAGTGGACTAAATATGCTTCTACTAATCTATCTAGTCAACCAATTGGGATTTACAAAAGGGGCTGCTCGTCATCACGCTACTTCCAACAATAAAAAGCTTTATAAATTTATTACTTAATGTTAGAGCCATAGTTTTATAAATCCCAGTCAAATGTACCAGGGACTGTGAGGCAGCATAAAAAAATCATGTTTTTGATAATTGCTGAATAACACAAGGAAATGTTTACAAGTGAGCTTAGTGTAAGAGTGAGATCTATTTTCTTCACATTGCATAATCCCTGTTCTACACAGAAATAAATTGTACATGGAAAGAAAGTAAAACTTGAAGAAATTCATCCAAAGTTAGTAATTCCATCTTGGTAGCAAAATTAGAATTGGTCTCATTCTTTTTATGAGTCCAATTTCCCCTAAATGTTCTTCAGGGAATATTCATTTCATTTATTCTCAGAATATCTTAATAAAAGGAGAAATTTTAAGAGAAATATCAGTAAAAGGAGAAATTAGTGTATATGTTCACCCAAAAAGTCATTGCATTTTATCCTTTGGTTCAACCCAAAGACCTCGGAAGGGGCTAAAGTGAAGATTTCCTCAAGAAAGTAGTTACAGCACACATACCCACTACCGCCCACTTCCTCCACAATCCCATGGGCCTCGTGGGATGCGCAGGATCCCCCAGCCCACCCTTGGTACCTGGTTTCGGCATGACCCTGGTTGTGACACGAACCTGTGCTCACAGGCAGCATCTGTTAGAGCAACAGACAATCCCTCAGCAAAACTCGGAATGGATGCCCCCAACACTGACTGCATTGCAAACTCACAAGTGGCAGACACATGCAGAACCAAAGGACCTCAAAAGTACAACCCAGAACTGTAGAAGTGGCTCTGGACCTGCCTTTCTTCAAGTCTCCATATCAGGTTGAGTTCCAGCAAAAATTAATCAATGGATAGCAACTCACACCCAGCTCAGACAAAGCCAAAGGAACTTCATGGAGTCCAGAGGCCCAGTAAGAGTCTCAAGCACCCTGGATGGTGGAAAAGCACATTTAAAACTGCCTCAGCCTTGGTGGGGGCCTGGAGCAAAGAAGTTTAATCAACTCTCTCCTTGGAGAGTCCTTGGTTAAGCTGGGAAAACTAGAGTTACGCCATGTTCTTGTCCCAGTTTATAATCCTGAGCACAGCAAAAGACATTCCATTGGTGCCTGCTGAAATTAGTTCCTGAGTATCAGACAGTATGTGAAGTACTTGACATTTATTGAAGAATTCATTCTAATAGCTCTAGGGACAGAGACTTTCTAATATCCCCACTTTGTAGATCAGAGACTGGGATTCAGAGAGGCTGAGAAGTATGAACACCACTCATAGGTGGGAAAGCTGGGATTTGATCCAAGTAGTCTGATTCAGAGCCCTCACACATCCTGCTGTGATAAGCCCCATACCACACAGGCTTTTAACATTGCCAGTGTCACTGAACTATGCAACAACGAGGCATAACATGTGTTTCCTGATATGTGCACTGCAAGCTTTCAATGACAACAAAATCAACCATTGTTACTAAAATTCCAAGACAGGGCTTCAGGAACACAGAAGCTCACAGATTCCCCAGGGACTTCTGGAATTTGCCATTCTTCAGTCTCTTGTCCTCTCCTGTGGGTGGTTCCTGAACTACTTCACCGGGTAGGAACCGGTGAACATCTTCATGCATCTTAAATTTCAGCTGGCTGTTGAGGAAGGAGGCACCAGAGGAAGTCTCTGACGATGCTGGAGTAATACTGTGTTTCATGGGCAGGGAACATGCTCTCTGGATGGGGTGAGAAGAATAAGGAATAAGAATTCCTGCCCTGATTGCCTTCATGTGCTCATCAGAACCAACTGGAGGAATCATTTGGAATTCCAGATCTTCTGCATTTTGCACTTAATTACAACACATCATTTGTTCAGAACAAATACCTGGACCCTGGAGATGAATTGCCCCTCCTTATTCTTTTGTAATGATTCAAGCTTCATCTTGTACTCAGTCAATTCTTGCAAGACAAGGAAAATAACAAATAGTAATTTTTATGTTGCTCTCACTTCTTAATCAAGTACATTTAATGGAACATCAAAAGGTCATTAAAAATCATCTTTCTTCTTTTATTTATTTATTTTTTTACCATTGAGGGTTCATTTCATGAAGCAGACGCTGGTGTGTGGTATCATGTAACAGTACATTGTGGTGTCTTTTATGAGCATCATTTTATTTTTAGAAATATTTTACGTGTCACAGAAATCACTGCCAAAGAATCTTCACTCATGTGCTGCCAGGCAAATGACTATGTGTGTGTCTCTTGCTTCTTCCAATCCAACGTGTTGTTTCCTGAGGCCCCCTTTCACCAGTGCATCTGAGAAGGGGTGTGCAGCATTATTCTCTGCAGTTTTTAGTAGAACCACAACTCTGAGGACTGCAGAAAGGCACCAAGCAAATAGGCAACACCTGGTCATGGGCAGTGCCGGCATGGTAGGGTAGGATTAAATCCCTGGCTCCTGTGTCTGCCTAAGCAGGCGCTTTAATCTGCTGAGGTTATCTGGCCGGCCCCTAAATATGTGCCTTTTGATTACATTAAAAAGCTTTCCAATTCTCCCAACATTTATAGAGCTGACATAAATGTCTGTCTTATTCTAATTATCTGTGCTTCAGAAAAATTGATTGAAGATTTAATTATGGTAAACAATGTGAGAAGTATTATCATCTGTCAATCATCTAATAAAGCTATTGTACAGAATATATTTTTCATAAAATATGTTTTATAAATTTGAAATTGAAAATTATATTTTCTGTGAATCCAGATAGATTTGGATTTCATAATTTAGTGAGAGTGAGCCATTTATTTGTTATTACTTTCATAATAATAATATATTGTTCATTTCTTTTACTATGTTGAATCCTGTTTTAGATAGTCCTCAATAGATGGTTATTTCAGTGTAAAACTATTGAATAATTGCATCATTTGAATTAGATATGAATGCTATTAAATGCAAGTTACTAAAAAAAAAAAAAAAAAAACACCTGGTCATGCCCCACTTAGCTGATCTCAAGTGTCTGAGCACATGTCACTGGACTTCTGCCACCAATGACCCATCTAGAAAGGGCTTCTGTGGGCCTTATCTCCTTCTTTCTCTTTTCCCTGCCCAACTTCTTATAAGTTCAAGGTAACTACAATTCTATAAAGAAAGTGTACATGTACTTAGCATCTCTAAGCTGTTAAGATAAATCACACATTAATCACTTGGCATATTCCCTAGAACTAAACTCAAGAAAGTGAGCTCCCCACCCCAATGTTAGCCCTCCAAGCAAAGCCTAGTGAGCATTTCCACCCACTGTGATGACCTGAGGCTCTACTGCCAAGACCCTGACCACACCAGCCCCTCACACCTCTGCCTGCTGGCCTTTCCGCCTAGCCTTACTTCCAGGCAGCTACTAACAGACAGATTCCAGCAGACGTCTCTGGATTCAATGATGCTCAAAGGTCAGGGCCTGAACATGCACCCACATTTTAGAGGGAAGAGCAAACAGAGCTAATCAGATGCTTGGTGCCCTGGATGACGGATGAGTCAGAGCAGAGACGCTTCCAGGAATAGACTCCAGATTTCCGTCTCCTGTTACCAGTCACCATCACCACTAGAAGGCTTCTGAGAGGACAAAGTGACCTCATACATGTTCCAAGCTTGAAAATATTTGTCCTGAATGCTTCTTCAGATCCTCTCAAACTACAATAAGCCAAACTTTAGTCAGTTTTTTTTTTTTTTAATTTGACAATAGGAAATCAGTTTGATGTTTGATGAGATATTAGAATTTATTCCAAATTAAAGTTTCTTACCAAATTCACAATAAGAAACATAATTGTAAGAAAGGAACAAAACGCATTTGCATGGCCCAGCTCCTTCTCTGCCTATAGAAGGAATTCAAGATGGAGGCTAAGCAATGGACATGATCTACCAAGCTCCAGAAGCCAAGCAGAGAGCCAAGCACAGAGCCCATAGTCTATGAAATTAAGACTCTCATTGCCTGTGAGGATACTGTCAGTAACTGTGCTTCAGGGAACAGGGGAGGATGGTAGATCCTGCTCATAAAGACTTCCTAGCTAAATGGATGGTTGGTATGCTTGCAAACACACACACACACACACACACACACACACACACACAAGCTTCCACACAGAGCTCAGAAGTCATTCAAAAGGAGCTTAGTAAAAGTAATGAGTCATCCCTAAAACCATGATGAAATGCAACATTGATACAGCTTGGTAACCAAGAAATATTCAGGAGGACAGCATCACTAGTTCACACTAACAAGGGAACATTACAATGTGCCATATATTTACTCTTAAATACATAAAATACCTTCTTAGGCAGACGCAGTGGGCGAGGTTCAATCCCGGTGTGCCAGAAAATGAGACCCAAGGAGCTAAGATGTCTTCGGTACATCAAGAACTCTAAGAGAGCTGGGTGCTTAGCTTGGTGGCATAAGCACCTATCCAGCAAGTGCAAGGACATAAGTTGAACCCCAGTACTAAATGCTGTGCCAACCCGGGCGTGGAGGTACATGATTATAATCTCAGTGCTGGGAAGTCTGAGACAGATCACTATGAGCCTGAACTGCACAGCAAGACCCTGTGTCAAGTAAATAAAATTAAATCTTTAAAAAAGAAAAACAATTCTAAGAAAATAAATAGTGGTGCCAAAGATCTTATGAGCCATTTGAAGACTTCTTCACTTGAAATTGAGTGTTCCCTCTGAAGTTTGTCTTTCCATATTGTTTTCCTAATAAATTGCACTACTGTAAGTAGCACAAAGATAAACACCACACTATCCCCAATATATTACTATAAGTTCCTAATTAATGTGCTATAAACAAATGAGTCTCCCTCACATAGAGAGAATCCCAGCCTTTCCCATGCCTGTGTTCCAGGAAAATCTAGTCCTAAGAAATTCTTTGAAAAAAAAAATTCCAAGGACAATGTAACAACAAAAATAATAAAATCAGCAATAATAATAGCACATACTTATTACTGTATGTGTATTAGTCAATGTTCCAGCTGAATAGAACCAATAATATATAATACATAGAAAAAATATTTTCTCTATATGTACTTGTGTGCAGAATAACCTATATATTACATATGTACATATATGCATATATATAAACGCGCGCACACACACACACACACACACACACTATACGTGGCGGAGCAGCATGGCGGGACTGAAACGGCAGTAGCAGGTGTAGGGGACCACCTGAGCAGCTCTCCTTGAAAGAAAAGGGACTGTTTCCATTTGACTTGAGTCTGATCCTATTTCTTTATATTGTTATGTACAGAGCTGGCTAGGACTTCTGTTTATCCTTCAATTGGCCTTAAGCAATGTGTATTGGCCTAGCTGAGGTGCTGGTGATAGTCTTTGAAGGTGGCATGCATGTTTCCCTGGTAAGCCTGCTGCTCCTTAATGTGAGCCAGGTGGAGACAGGATGGTAGAGCTAATGCTCTGTGCTGCCAGCTGGGATCGAGCCTCAAAATAGAGGCTATGACTTCCTGGGGCTTGAAAGACTACATCACAGCTGAAGCCCTAGACTTCCCAAAGCATTAAATACTATATAATGCAGATTACTCTCTCTGCATATCCTCTCTGCATATGGCAGAGATAAATGTAGGCCACCTACCTAGCTCAGCTCACAGTAGTCACCTACTTCCCACAATTCTCAGTCAATCCTCAAGCCACTCCCCCACTGAATAAAAACAGGGTGAGGCCCTGGGTTGCACTCTTGGTTCCGGAAAGCCATGTCATGGCAGGACTTAAAGCCCCTCGACTCCCCGATGATTAAAAATATAATTTAGTGTCCTCATTTTCACCGTGGGTTACATGGAAAATGATAGATTGGAATCAACTTGATGGGATTCCAATAACATAACTTTGGGATTATAAATATTGGTTTCTTGGACTGAGACAAGGACCAGGAAGAGTCTCCTACAAGCAGGGGCAGGATTCAGGCTGAGTCTGAAGGACAAGCCCCTCCATGGATGGGGAGGAAGGGCGGGCCCCTTCCACACTGGGGGCACAGGCCTTCTTCATTCTGTCTACTGAGGCAAGTGCTCATCTCTTTAAGAAGCACTTGCAGACACACCCATAAATAATGTTCCGCCAACCCTCCATGTATTCATTATCCCAGGCAGGTTGTCTCAGAATTAACCACCATGCGCTGTCCTACAGCCCGAATGCATTCAAGGAGAACAATTTTATGCAGTCGTATCACTTTTTATTCACACAAAACACGTTAGTATTTTAGACTCTGATAGTTTCTGTAGCAAAGGAACCCATTTGCTTAGCATAATCTGATTCAATCCAGGTCAGTTTGGCCGGGGAACTTTCTTTCTGCATAGTATCAATTAGTAACAGCTTGTGGAAACTGAGATAGATTCAATTTTCTGTGTCACTTGTTCATTGATTGTTATTTTTGCCAAGTTCTGAACTGAGCAAATACTAAGAGAGAGAGAGAGAGAGAGAGAGAGAGAGAGAGAGGAAATAAAACTAAAAGAGAGCTCATTCATTCTCTTAGATTCCTGTAAGACATAAAGCTAAATGAATCAACTAAAAGTATGCAGCGCAGCCTTACCTTTATAAGAACCCAGAGTTTGGCTTCACAAGCACTGAGAAGTCATGGAGTGATGTGACCGGACTTGTGGCATCTGTCACCCACTAACCCTATGCATAGACAAGCTGAAGAATCTGAAAACTCTTCCCCTTCAAAATAAATTCATTTTAATCATACTTAAAAAGAGCCTTCAATCATGACAGTTTGCTTCAAAAACAAGGACTTGTTCAGCTGTGAGGAAAAGTTTTCCTCTGAGTAATTAAAGCCAGCCTGGGGCACCAAAATAAGTTATAGTCCTTGAAATCTGCAAAGATATCACTTATTGTCACCTACTATCAGGCCAGACAGTGTGATTTGAGAGAAGGCCGAACAATCCCTCTAGAATATCATTTCTGACATCCAACTGCTTGTCAGGGACTCAATAAAAAGTGTGTGTGTGTGTGTGTGTGTGTGTGTGTGTGTGTGTGTGTGTGTGTAAATACGAGGAAAGAAAATGGGCCTAAGGTCAGACTAATATTAAATGTCAAAACCAAGAGGAAATTCTTTGCTTTATTTAGGAAACAGAGAAAAATAGGAAACAAACTGTAAGTACCATAAAATCTTTGTTTATATAGTGGATAAATTTTGTACTTCTTATAGTTTCCATTACCTCCAATTATAGAAGTTGTTATTTCCCC
This sequence comes from Ctenomys sociabilis, assembly GCA_004027165.1. NCBI lineage: Eukaryota > Metazoa > Chordata > Mammalia > Rodentia > Ctenomyidae > Ctenomys > Ctenomys sociabilis. The sequence goes on from PVKA01005035.1 coordinate 63,763, forward strand.
CAGAGTAATAATGGAAAACATTAAATTTATGGCAGGAACCTAAATGTCAGAAGGCCCATTCTCTTAAATGGTGTCAAAGCCCTTAACTTCTCGTTTAGCAAGTGAAGGCAGCCGCTGAGGCTGCGGCTCCACCTTACACGTCACCTGCAGGAGCCCACTCGGCTCTGCATTTTTAGCTCCATGGTGACCACGGGAGCAGTAGTGTGACAGCCGGTGTGCAAAAGCAAGTGCTATAAGGAGCTGCCGACCTGCTGGCAATGCTAGCCCTAGTGGAAGGCATACAGATCGCTTGTCCTAGGGTTTGATCTTTGGAGAGGATTACACTGTTGAGGATGGGAAAGGACAGTATTTTCTGTTGTCATGGCAGTAAACTAAACAATAAAACACTAATACCTGTACACATGTACCTATGTGTGCATCTCAGTAATCTTTATTCCTCTGCTACCTTTAAAAATAGGCTATCTTGGGCCAGGGAGATGGCTCAGTGGAATAAGCACTTCCCTGGCAAGTGCAGGGGCCTGAGTTCAACCTCCAGTTCTGGCAAAAAAAAAAAAAAAAAAGGCTATCTAGTTATCTGAGCATAGAGCCTCCCTGTCCTCCATTAAAGGACACACACACACACACACACACACACACACACACACACACTGTACTGGATGTTATTTGCTATTCTAATTTTAGCCAAGAGCCATCTGTATCAAAATTATCAGGGGACCACCCAAACTAATTTGTCCATATTCTATAGCGTCTGTATACAAAAAGCTCCTTTTAATCCTACATAGGGAAACATACCTTCAGCAGCCATGGATATTAACTGCTGCTGCTTCTATTTGCACTCAGGGCTCAAAAGAATACTATTTGGATAAATAAATCTCAACTCATGCTTTTTCATATTTTTTTAAAATGTATTTGGTACAGGGTCTCACTATTCCTGGTGATCCTCCTGTTTTCAGCATTCCCAGTGCTGGAATTACAGGTGTGTGCCACCAAGCTCAGATTCAATCGCCAGCTCAGCACACCCAGGGGTGAGACAGGGATCGAGCCTGGGTCCCTGAGCTTGCCTAAGCAGGCGCTT
>PVKA01005035.1:64937-94007 GCA_004027165.1 Ctenomys sociabilis
TTTTTTTTTTTTTTTTTTTTTTTTTTTTTTTTTTTTTTTTTTTTTTTTTTTTTTTTTTTTTTTTTTTTTTTTTTTTGTCTTTTTGAGACAGGGTCTCACTATGCAGTTCAGGCTGGCCTTAAGCTCACTTTGTAGCTCAGGCTGGTCTCGAACTCACAACAATCCTCCTGCCTCAGCCTCCCGAGTACTGGGATTACAGACATGCGCCACCACGCCCGGCTTGAATATTTTTTTAAAAGCTCTACCTGTATTGAACATGCAGAGACTTTTCTCTTGTCATTGTTTTATCAGCAATATAACATAGCAACTCCTTATATAACATTTACATTGTATTAGGCATTATAAATCATCTCAAAATGATTTAAGATACAAAGAACAATGTGTATAGGTCATATGCAAATCCTACATCATTTTATCTAAGACTTGAGCATCCACAGATTTTGGTATCCTCAGGGGTCCTGGAACCAATCTCCTGCAGATAGGAAGAGATGACTGTATTTATGTGATCTACGTGTCTGAAAAGTGTTTGGCTTGTTCATAGCTCCACTGAGGACCACACTTTAGAACATTTATAGGCAGGATATACCATCCCTAGAATAATTCAAAAAATTTCAGCCTTTGCTGCCAACACTACACAGTTGGGCTTGTAGAGCCCTCTGTTTATAAAAGAAGTGCGTGCAGATCTCCTGCAGAGTCTGGGGGATACATTTCTCTCTCTTGGCTATGTGTTTTCTGACATCTGTTTGCTTCAGAGAAGGAGGGAAGAAAACTCAAGTCTCCAAGCAGAGCCCTCCACACCCCTGGGGACAGCAGCTGCTGTGGGCTACTCTGACTTCACTTGCAGTCAGTCTGTGCCCTGTTTGCAGGAGAGAGATAACAAGGAGATTATTGCAACTGAGACAGAGAGGGATAACAGGGAGATCGTTGTTGTCAAAAGTATTTCAAAATATTTTTTGTCAAATATTAATCAAATTTTCAGAATAACCATAGCTAAATAAGATCCCCCACCTGTCCCACTAGCAGCTGACCCCATGTATCAGATCCTCGGAAGCACACTTCTCAAAACCCAGAGAGGAATTCAGGATCTCTGAACTTTCTAGTCAACTGAATATACAATTTTTAATTCACTTCTGTTTTACCTGCCTAAAAAAATCCATTAAAAAGCTAATGAGTTAGACACTGTGAATGATATTTTTCTTCCTACTACCTAAAAAATAATAGATTTTGTTTTAAAGCCATCACTAGATTTCAGTGTCATTTTGTAATTGTTGACAAAAGCTCCACTCTCTCCTTCCCATCTGTTATATCTTCACAAGATATCCGTCTCTTTCAACATTTTAGCAGCCCAGCAAAAATGAAAGTCTATTTCCAAGGATCTTTTCATCTACAAATATAACCTAATAGTTAGAACAGATAAATGATACATGAACTCATGGATGTCCTCTGCAGAAGATTTGATACTTAAACTTTTTTTTTTTTTTTTTTTTAGAACCGGGGATTGAACTCAGGGCTTTGTGCTTGCCAGGCAAGTGTTTATTCTACTGAGCTATCTCTCTGGCCCCCTTCAACATTATTTCTGTGAAACTGAGGATCTTAATAAAACTCCAAAGAAACAGAGACATTTCTTGCCATGATAGTAATATGAAGAACAAACGATGTTTGGAGACAGGAAGCTGGAAACAGAATTCTCTGCAGAAACGGTCATGCTACCAGAGGACATCTGAATGTCACATGGGACATCCTGCACAAGTGAAACTGTTAATACTTTTATTGTTTTCTTGCCTTCCCCTGCACTTGAATAGAAGGCACAGCCATACCAAGTGAAGGAGAAAGGAGTCCCGATTTCCTCCACTATAAATGAGGGTGAATTTTATTTCTTAATGTTCTTGGGTTGTTTTTGGCACTCAGCCTGCTTCTCCTCTTATTAGCTTGGATCTTGTGGATAATTTATTTAAAAGACTTAACAGGTCCCTTATGGCTAGAATCCATTTTAATCTCTAAATTGACCACTCTATTCAATTGAGCTTAAAAATGAAGAGGCCTGATGTTTCAGAGTGGAATAGAGAGGAGTCTTCTGATAATAAATGTAACACGTGCCAATATATAGAAATTAGTAAAATTCAAATCACTTATAAAATAGTACTATCTATAATCTCTCCACTCAGGAATAGCCATTCTTTTGTGCTGTGGTATATTTTCTTCTATCCTTTCCTTATGAAATACTAAGTTTGATGTTACATACATGGCTGAATATAGTCAAGTATTGCTGGAAATTTACATTTAGTCATTATACTTCATGTTTTTAAATTTAAAATTATAGCAGGATGTGTCCATCAAGAAAAAAACTATAACACAGATAAAATAAAACAAAAATACTTAGCTTACATCATATAATATTTTGTAAGCAAACCTGTGATCCAACTATTAATTTTAAGCTATTAAAAAACTCATTCTTAAGCTCTGATACTACCAAGAACTAGAAAGTCAGGAGTATTCAGGGTTGAGAATCTTTGTTTTAAAAATATCATACATTTCTTACTATTCAAACTGCCTGGACAGCCGAGGTACTAAGGAATGAGGCTTCCCTAGACATTGGAGAAGAGCAGAGACTCATGGCAAGATTAAAGCCTCAGATCGGATCTTCTCCAACAGAGAAGGTGTTGAGCCATGTCTCTAAACTAGGCTTGCAGTGAACAATCAGAGAAACTCTCAAATGTAAATGGATCTTAAAACTCATCACAGTCACCTCCTACATGTCCTGGTCTCAAACCAACATGACCTGGCCACAAACCAAGAGTTCCCCAAGAGTCACTGCCAGGTAAGAATGGCTTACCCTGCATATTTTTGGGTCCTGCAGATCCACTGCACCATGCCTAGGGAAAGGCACAGACCACTGCTGCTCTGGTGGCATCAAACATAACAGAGAATGGAATGAAATGCATCTATGTATGAATGCAGGGTGGCTTGGACAATGGTACTGTGGATTTCTCCTGGTCTATAGAAAGGACCAGTTAATGCTTAACTTTTTCCCCTCTTATTAATCGCTTATAACTTTTTTCTCCAATTTTGCATGCATATATCTGGTAATCTGAGCAACTAATTTGAAGACAATATTATGATATACAATAATTACTGTCAAATTCATATTATTTTGTTTAGTGAAGTTCTGTATCATTTCTACTTTTATTGTCACTATTTTGTATTCTCTTTAAAAAATAAATAAATAAGGCACTAAGCAAAATGCTACATATATCACAGAACAAACAGAACAACAGGGGCTGGGGTAACCAATAGGGTCCTTCCTCCATAGCCAGCTAGCCAGCCCAAGCAGAGCTGTTTCTGGAACAGACAATTATAGAGGATTCTCACATATCATCTTGGTTCATGCAGAGACCTAGATATACGGTCAAACACTGGCTGATGCTATATAATTTAGATGAGATGAGATGAATACTTACATTGGCAGATTGTAAGTAAGGAGATTGCTGTGAGTGAGGTTATCTCATCAGCTGTGGGTTTCAAGGTCTCACAGAGGATGAGAGGGTTCTGCCTACAGATGGCCTGTGGACTCAAGAGGCAACATCAGCTTTTCCCAGAACTGTGGCCTGCTCACCTGCCTAGCAGACCTGCAGAGCTGGTCTCTGCCAGACTCAATCACGGGAATCAATTCTTTACCATAAATATTTGGGAGACAGGAGATTAAAAGAGAGACAAACAGACAGACCATGTGTAGTGGATTTCTAACTGGTGGGCAACTTGTTACACCCTGCTGAATTGAAATAGCCTGGTTCTGGGTGTGGGAGGCCCACCTGAGGACTGTTGCCAGCAGCATAAAAGGCAGAACAGGAGAAGCTGTTGGAATGCTATTAGGGAAGCTGTTAGGGAAGCTGTTAGGGAAGCTGTGGGAGCAGTTGGAAGTTTCTAGTTCCCTTGGGCTGTTCTGCTGGATGACCTTGTCATGCTGGCTTTCCTAATGAACTTGGCTGTTCTTGTCACAAGAGGAGCTTGGGACCTTTGTTATAGCTGAGGATGGCTCTGGTCCTCATCTTGAGCATTGCTTCCTGGCTCCAAAAGGGAAGATGGTGCATTGCTCAGCCTCATAGAAAAGTTTGTCAAGTTGGCTTCCCTAATGGGAACTCAGTTTTCCTCATTACTGAAGGAGCTCAGAACCTCACTGTTGCTGAGGATAGCTGTGGTACCTTTGGGGGAGCTCTGATACTTACTTTGAGCATTGCTTCCTAGCTCCAGTTCAGATCCCTCAGCCCACTAGCACAGATTCTTCGTCCCATTGGCATAGACTTCCACTGCTGATCTTTGGGCCTTTCCAGTGCAGATCCAAATCAGGCCTGCATGAGACTGCTGTGGGCTCTAGGCCTCCAATTAGACTTGTGGGAGGCATTGTTATGAGTTCTAGGTTTTCAGTTGGACTCATGCAAAATATTAGCATTCAGGCTCTCAACTGGAGTCTTTGGTCTTTAGTGTGTGGACAGATTTTCTGCAATCCTTGTATATGATTCTTTGGGTGACTTACTACAGAATAATATTTATAAAGTGTGTCCTGTATTATATTGCTCCCCCTGCAAAAATCCCAAATTATGACACCATGTATACATATATAGTGTGTGTATATGTATACATTATACACATACATACATATGCAATATATGTATTTTTACATATAATATGTATCTACACACATCCATAATACTGTATATATATATATATATATATATATATATATAGTGCTATAGAGCTATGTACACATACTCTATACGTGTATACATACACATGCTATATAACCAATGCATTCTATCAGCTCCTTTTCCCTGGTGTTCCCTGACTACTCAATTGACAAGTAACTCATTAGCCCTTCTTATTACTAATTTGTCCTTCCCAAGCCTCCCTGGAATAGTTCTTACTCTTGTCAGCAGAATCAACAGAGTCAATTGGACTTGTTTAACATAGACTTCATAAACACTATTATCTCTCTTCCACTAGTTAGTGATAAAAATCAAGTTCATGAAGTGTAAAGACTCACATTAAGTTCCAGTACATCTCTGGGGACTGTGACTCCCCAGGCAAAGCCTCTCCAAGCCACAGAACATGAAGCTATGACCACCCTACACTTACCAGGGCCATGCCTTCAAATTGTTCCTCCCTTGTCCCAGCACCCAGGCACCAATGTTCCCTGCTTTGCACTTCCTTGACCCCATTGCAGAATCACTGTTGTCCATGAAAGGTTGGGAGATGGAAGGAAGTTGTGTGTTATTTGAAAGTACCTTCAGAAAATCTTTACAAAGGCAATGAATACTTATTTCAGGGAAAATCCTATTCACAAAGCTGAATGAAAATACTGGACACCAGGAATGGTTTTGTTGATGAGGTCCAGGGAACTGTAAGTGGTGTGCTCAGCTATTTCACCCCCAAAATGTTTCCTCTAGCTACTTCCAGAATAGAAATAAAAATTTTGAAAAAAATTCTGAGCAAAGTCACTTGCAAAGACAAAAACCACGAACATTCTTGTTTCCAAGATCCAATTACCAGTGCAAAAACCCAAGGAGCCTTAGAAGTTTGAATCAGACTGTGCACAATTAATGACCAGAAACTCTAATTTCATGTTAATTGGTTTTAATTAAATTTTTTCTATGCTTATCTGCAAGGGCTGAGTGCTGGTATACCAGCATTTTAATCTTTGAATTCCCTGCATCCCATGATTTTCCTTTGGGGTTGAACAATAACACAAATCACCAACAGTACCTGAATGGAATGGCCCATCAGGGAGCAGGAAGCTAGGACACACATACAGAACGATGCTGTAAGGATCTTCGAGAGACAGAAGAGTCATTTTAGATTATCAAGGCTTTAGTCAAATTTCTCATCCCAACAAAACATAAAAACATTTGCCCACACTTGCCAAGGTGACAACTGTGATGTGATCAGAGCAGGAGAAATCGGGAAAAGAAAGGGACACAAACGAATCTGCTTCTCTCCTCTACCAAACTCCAATGCCTTCTTATATTGGACATAAGGAGGGAACACTTGTTTCTTTTCATCTAGGTGGCAGCCCTCTGGCAGCGCTACAGGAGGAGGGCTGCCTTCATTGGAGGGTTGGGAAGCAATTCTATGCAATCACAACCCGGCATGAAGAGGGGCTGCCTGTGGAAACCCAGCTGTCTTCTGCTGCCCTCTTCGATGTCCACCAGGGACCATAAGCGAAAAGAAACGCTAATTCAGCTGTTCAGACAGCCCAATACACTTTCATCTATGTTTCTATTTTGTGAACTTCCTTCTGCTTGAAATTTTAACTCACATCTTGCTTTGCAAGAGACTCATAAAAAGCCTCCATTTTAAGTTTCTCCCATCATTGCTGTTGCTAACAGGCAACTTTCCCAAACACTGACACTACGTGCGCCACTTTCAGTAATAAATATGCACCTCTCCACTACTAACCAAAGCCCCAACTCACGGTTTATGTGGGTCCATTTTGTTTTATTGTATTTCTGAGAGTTCTAGCAGCGCGGCCTTAGAGTAGAGCGCGTTCTCCCTCGAGCGCTCAAGTAATGACTGTCGTCCGGTGGCAGCTGCGGGCCGACCGCGCCTTTGTGTTCCTGAGGAAGCTACAGTTGTGCAGAAGGTCATCCTCCAAATGGGGCTCATTTTTCACTGGAGACAAAGGCGGTACCAAGGTCTTTTCAATTTGTATGAAACTGGGCTAGTTTTGTAGGAGAAAAATAATATGAACGCTTGAACAGTTTTCCTTTTACAGGTATAACAGAAGATTTGTATCTTTAAAGATTCATGGAAACACTAGTAAAGCAGTAAGATTTTAATGAGACTCAAAGTATAAAGCGAAAGTTATGACTTGTAGGGGGAAAAGATGCTTTTTTAGTGGGGTCTAAATACTTCATGATTTACCATTTGCTACAAAAGAAATACTATAATTAATATGATAGGAGGTAACAGAGAGTGTAATAAAATAGGACTTTTTATAAATTCAAAGAAACTTGAACTTATCTCCGCTAACAGTTTGTAGCTATCCCTTAAACATAGGAAAGGTTCATAGCACAAATGGTCCTTTGATAATGGGCCTGTTGTGGAGTCGCTGGCTGTGTTTGCTGGCTTGTTCGCTTGAGTTTTGCTTATTAAGCATCCTTTTTCACCTGGCCTCCCACTTCCCCACCTTACAATATGACATTAATGTTCACTGACTGACAAAATTCGATCCATGGCCTTTTCCGTGGGCTCTAGGTGAATGCAGCCATCTGAAGTGTCAGCTTCTCTGACCAACTCTTCACAAACATCGGTAACTCTCTTCTGCATCTGGCTTCTCTCACTTCGCATGACATCCTGTAATTTCTCTATAACTGGTCTCAAGCTGCATGATGTCCTGCTGTGTTAAAGAACTATCAAATTCGAGGTCCTTAAATAGTGCAGGGCCAGTGGCTCAATGGATAACGCGTCCGACTACGAGGTCCTTAAATGGCACCAAACCAACTTCCTGATCAATAAGCCTATTGCTGAGGGAAGTAAGGAGGGACTGCAGGGAACCGCCACAGAGCCACGAGCCCCTCGGAGAAGCAAAAGCAAAGAGGCAAGGGATTCAGGGAGCTTCTGGAGTTTGGATCAAACTCAGTTTTCTTTTCACTCAGTTTTTATTTTGGGTCAGTTCACATTTGCACAGCCCTATAACAGCGCCCCTGGTGGGGGGCCGGCACAGATACCCCACATCCCAGCCCCTCCTCATCCTCTCCTGCCTCCCCCACCACCAAGCTTCATCGCTTGGTTCCAATCCCAGTTACACAAAATCCATCTCCCTATTTCCGATTAGCTATATTTTATTTTGTACTTTATTTATATTGTGGGTGTCTCATATAAAACAAAACCATGAGATAGTTAAGCCTGTGATCTGATTACTTCACTCACAATTATGGTCTCAAGGTGCATCCACTTTCCAGCCCATGGCTCAAATTTATCCTTCTTTATCACAGAATAGTACTCCACTCTATAAATACCGTATTTTCTTTATCAATTTATCTGTTGATGGACGTACAAGCCACTTGCAAGATTTAACTATTTTTAATTATGCTTCTATAATGAAAAGCATGAATGTATCCCTATAGTACTATCTCTTTAACTCTTTGAGGAATGCACCTGAGCGGGGAACTACTGTGTCACATGGAATTTTTAATTTTAGTGTTGTGAGATAGCTCCATACTGATTTCCACAGTGGCTGCTCCAGTTTATAATCCCATTAACAATGTGGAAGGGTGCCTTTTTCCCTTTAGCCTTGCCAACATTTCTTATTACTTTATTCTCTCCTGGAGTGAGGTAAAATCTCATTGCTCTTTGAAATTGTACTTATTGGCCATTTGTATTCCTTCTGAGAAATATGTACCCATTGGAGTTGCCCATCTTATAACTGCATTCTTTATTTTTGGGGTAGTCTGAGATTTTTGTGTTTTTTTAATTGAAGAACAAATAGCAATAAGACAGTTTCAAGACAAAGTGACAGGACAGATTCGATAAATAAATACATTGCAAACTCTTCATAATGTTTTGGTATCATACAAGGTCTATACATGATATTATTCTTACAGACACGATTATAACAGATGTCTCTAATCAGTGAATGAAGAGAGTGTAGCTGTGCACTTATCTTATTTTTTATAGCAGAATTATATCACAGATTCAATAATTAATACTTACTACCTTGTTATTTTCCTAGTGGTTGTCCATAGTACTAGAAGCTGACATAATGTCTTGTCCAAGCACTATTAGTACAAATCTAGAACTGTCAAAGATGGGCACTCCATTGTCATTCAACTAATTTAGGTGCCTGAGCTCGGCTACACAATCCAACACAGTCAAGCATTCCACAGTAATAGTGAGTTATCTGAAGAAATTGCAAACTATAGCCATTTACAGCTCAATTTATTAATATGGCCCCACATTATATACCTCATTTTTATACTTTTCTGATGGATGGTTAAGACTGAGATAGAGCAACACCTATAAAAGAAAAAAAATGTAACTTTTGTCTCTGATGAGATCAGTGAAGTCCTCTCAGAGTTTATCTTGTAATCCTGTACCTTACTCTGTAGATCCTTTGTCTGTGTCATCCATGTGGATGAGTCACGGGAATACTTGACCAGTTTGCTCTCTGTGAGAGCCTGAAAGAAAGTTTTCTCTTCATGTGACTCTCCCCAAGCACACTATAGATCATCAATCTCTTTCCTCTGTGGCTCCATAATCTCCTTGATCAGAAAATTTGGGGCACAACTGAGTTTCATGATATTACAGTACAGGTTCACCTATGTCCTGAGTCTTTGCTGACTTTGAAAGTCTAGGGCCAAAATGTTAGCTGGCCTTGCTCCAATTTTGATCTGTGACCTTAGGTTGTTAACCATCCAGAAGAAAAGCTGATTAGTACCCTGCAGCATATGCCATTGAGTTTGCCCTAACTGTCTGACTCAATTCTTTTTAATTGTTGTTGTACATTTTCATTTGTATTTCTTCTTTTGACTTCTTATACTAGGGAGACTATACGATATTTTCACATGTGTGTCTGGTTTATTTCACTTACGAGTATATGTTCAAGTGGAATCCACTTCAATATAAATGCCTCAAGTTTACAATTCTTTATAGCTGAGTAATACTCCATTATATACAAATACCACTTCTTTTTCAACCATTCCTCATGTGAAGGACATCTTGGTTGTTTCCAAGATTTTGCTGTCAAACATTGTGCTGCTATAAACATAGGCACACAAATATTACTATGGTATGATGTTTTCAGTTCCTCTGGGAAAATTCCCAGTAGGTGGATAACTGGCTTGAATGGGATTTCCAGTCCTACTCTTTTGAGGAGTCTCCACACTGATCTCCACAATGATTGTACCAGTCTACATTCCCACCAGCAGTGGAAAAGGGTTCCCTTTTCCCCTCAACCTCCCCAACATTTGCTGTTGGTTGATTTCCTTGATAGCCATTTTTTCTGGAGTAAGATGCTATCTAAGTGTTGTTTTTAGTTGCATTTCATGAATGGTTAGCAATGTGGAGCATTTTTTCATATATTTATTTGCTTCTTTAATTTCGTCCTCTGAGAAGTGTATATTCATCACACATGCCATTTCTGAACTGGATCTTTAAATTTGAGGGCCCTGTTATATCTTAGTTCTTTAGATATTCTAGAGAGTAGACCTTTGTCTGAGTGCTTATTAATTAGGACATTTTTCAAAATTTGTGGGTTGTCTTTTCACTTTGTTGACAATTTCCTTTGACATGCACAAACTCCTCAAGAAGAGTTGATCCCAATTGGTGATTCCTTGAAGTGTTTCCCATGCAAATACATGTTTGTGGATGACCTCTTTACCTACCCCTATGTCCTCAAGAGTTCCTCCTACTTTCTCTTCCAAGAAATTGAGTGTTTCTGTTTTAATGCCTAGATCCTTAATACTTTTGACTTTAACTTAGTGCATGGTGATAGAGCTGGTTCAAGTTTTAGTTTTCAGCATGTAGAAAGCCAGGTTTTCCAGCACCATTTGTTAAAGAGGCTGTCTTTCTTCCAGTAAGCTTGTTTGGCCCCTTTGTTGAAGATCAGATGGCTGAGTGTGTTCGTAGATGCCTCTGCATCTCTAATCTATTCCATTGGTCCTCAGGCCTATTTCGTTGCCAATACCATGTCGATTTTATGATGGTGGCTTTGTAGTATAATTTAAAGTCAAGAATTGTGATGCCTCCTGCCTTGTCTCTATTGGTCAAGATTGCTTTTGCTAGCATAGGTCATCTGTGGTTCCAAATAAATTTTAGGAATGATTTCTCTAGGTCTGAGAGGTATGTTGGTAGCAGTTTGATAGGGATTGCATTAAATCTGTAGAGCAATTTTGGGAGTATGGCTATCTTCAAGATGTTGGTTCTTCCTATCCAGGAGCATGGAATATCTTTCCATTTTCTGAAATCCCTTTAAAATCTCTTTTCTTAGGGCATTGTAATTTTCTGTGAAATGATCTTTGACTTTCTTAGTTAAGTGAATTACAATGTATTTCATTTTCCGCAGTGCTATTGTAAAAGGTATTGTTTCTATTGTTTCCCTTTCAGTGTGCTTGTTATCTGTGTAGAGGAATGCTACTTACTTTTGAGTATTGACTTTGTATCCTGTTATGCTACTGAATTTCCCTGTCAATTCTAGTACTTTCTTGGTGGAATTCTTGGGGTCTTCCAAGTAAAGTATCATGTCATCTGCAAAGAGTGATAATTTAGCTTCTTCTTTACCTATTCTTATTCCTTTTATTTCTCCCTCTTTTCTAATGGCTGTTGCCAATTAGGATTCCAAGACTATATTGAATAGGAGGGATGATAGAGGTCATCCTTGACTTGTACCTGATCTAAGAGTAAAAGATTTGTTTTTCCCCATTGAGGATTATATTAGCTTTTGAGTTGTCATAGATGACTTTTATTAAATTAAGGTACAGTCCATCTATTCCAATTTTCTATAGGACCTTGAACATGAATGAGTGTTGGACTTTGTCAAAGCTTTCTCTGCATCAATTGAGATGATCATGTGGTTTTTAGATTTCAGTCTATGAATATAGTGTATTACATTTATAGATTTTCAAATACTGAACCACCCTTGGGATGAATCCTACCTGGCCATAGTGTATGATCCTCTTGAGGATTTGCTGTATTCTATTTGCCAGGATTTTGTTGAGTATTTTTGAATCTACGTTCATGAGGGAGATTGGGCTGTAGTTCTCCGTTTTTAGTTGTGTCTTTCCCTGGTTTTGGAATCAGTATAATACTTGCCTCTACAAAGGATTTTGGGAGGACTGCTTCCTTTTCTGTTTCATTGAAGAGTTTGAGGAGTGTAGGAATTATATCTTCTATAAATTTCTTGTAGAATTCAGCTGTGAATCCATCTAGACCTGGACTTTTCTTTATCAGTAGGCTTTTTATTATGTTTAGCATTTCATTGGCAGTTATTGGCTTATTGAGAGTTTTTATATCTTCTTGATTCAGTTTTGGTAATTTGTACCTTTCCAGGAATCTGTCCCATTCATCTGTGTCTTCTATTCTGTGAGCGTAAAGATTCTTGAAGTAGCTATTGACAATCTTCTGAATTTCCACAGGGTCTATGGTGATTTTATCCTTTTCATTCCTTATTGCTTGTATTTGAATTTTTCCTTTCCTCTTTTTGATGAGGTTGGCTAGAGGCTTATCAACTTTATTTAGTCTTTCAAAGAACAAACTTTTTGATTTGTGGATTCTTTGAGCTGTTGTCTTCATCTCGATTGAATTAATTTCTGCTCTAATCTTTATGATTTCTTCCCGTCTTTGTGCTCTTGGTTTCATTTTCTCTTCATTTTCTAGATGACAGAGGTGCAACATTAGGCTGTTTATTTGTTTCTATTTTGTTTTCCTAATGTGTGAGTTCATAGGTATGATATTCCCTCTAAGAACTGCTTTCATCACAACCCATAGATTCCAGTAAGTTGTGCTTGAATTTTCATTGCATTGTAGATATTGTTTAATTTCTTGTTTAATTTCTTATGTGACCCATTGATTGCTGAGTAGGGTATTGTTTAACTTCCATGAATTTAGTGGGTTTTGCTGGTTTCTTTTGTTGTTTAGTTCCAGTTTCATTGCACTGTGGTCAGATAATATGCATGGGATAATTTCTCTTTTCTTGCATGTACTTAAGCATGACCTCTGGACTAGTATATAGTCTATTTTCAAAAATGACCAGTGTGCAGCTCAAAAAAATGTGTATTCAGCTGTGGTTGGGTGGAACACTCTGTATATGTCTACCAGGTCCATTTGTTCCATGCTCTGGTTCAGTTCTGCTACTTCCTTGCTAATTTTTTGTCTGGTTGATCTACCTTTGAGATAAGGGGGTGTTAAGGTCACCTGTTAAGATTGTGAAAAACCTGTTAGGTTTTTCATGTCCATTAAGATTTGTCTTACATAGTTGGTTGCTCCTGTGTTTGGTGCATAGATGTTTATGAGTGTTACCTCTTGCTCTTGAATTTTTCCCCTGACCAATATATAGTGGCCTTTTATGTGTTGTTTGATCATTCTTGGCTTGAAGTTGAGACTGTTTGAGAAAAGAATTGCTACTCCTGCTTTTTTCTGAGGTGCTGGGGCAGGTAGTATTGTTTTCCATCCTTTGACTTTGAGCCTATGAATGTCCTTTTGAGTTAAGTGTGTTTCTTGTATACAGCATATTGTTGGATTTTGTTTCCTAATCCACTGTGCCAGTCTATTTATCTTAACTGGTGAATTGAGTCCATTTACATTGATGGTTATAATTGAAATGTGTTGACTTATGTTTCTCATGATATTTACCTGGTGTTGTTTACTCCTTTGTATCCTGTGTTTAATTGTCTGTTCTGTTTAGTGGGTTCCTTCCATTCTCATTCGTGGAGCTCTGGTCATTGTGGTATCTCTCTTGAACCTCTTTCAGTAGCCTATGTAGTGATGGCTTTGTCATCGTGAAATTCTTTAGTTGTTCTTTGTCGTGGAAGTATTTCACTTCTCCAAGAAACTTGAGAGTTTTGCAGGGTATAATAGTCTAGACTGGAATTTGTTTTCATACAGGACTTGAAGAACTCTGCTCCGTGCTCTCCTTGCCTTCATGGTTTGTGTAGAGAAGTCAGCTGTAATTCTGAAGGGTTTTCCTATCAATGTGATCTGCTTCTTCTCTCTAGCAGGTTTCAGTATATTATTCTTGTGTAGGATTTCTGGGATCTTGACTATTATATGTCTTGGTGTGTTTTTACTTGGGTTGAAGTTATTTGGTGTTCTGTATGCTTCAGTTACCTGGATTGTTTCCTCATATTTGGGAAGTTTTCTGCAATTACTTCTGCCCATATTTTATATCATTTGTATTGACTCTTTCATTCTCATTGATGCCAATTAATCTCACATTGTTCATCCTGGCATCATCTTGCAGGTGATGGATTATTGTTTTCCTGCATTCTCATTGTTTTTAAGAGATCCTTTCTCACCTTTTCACTAGCTGCACCAGCGTCCTCAAGATCTGTACCTCTGTCTTCGCTTTCACACAAACGATTTTGTAGACTTGTGATTGATATATTTAGTCTTCTATACCTCTTTGATTCCATTTCATGCATTCTATTTCTTTTGTGTATTGCTCATTCAAGCAATCTATCATATTTCTGATCTCCTCTATTTTTTTTATCCATGTCCTCTTTAGAGGTAGTTATTAATTCTTTTCCTGCAGTTTCTTCCAAGTTGAGTTTCCTCTGTATATTTCCAGACTTGTTTCTGTATTCCAGATGCTATGATTTCAAAGAATTCTTTTTTTTCAAAGAATTCTTGTTTGATTTCAGAAATTATTTCTGCTTTGAGTTCCTCATGACCTTTCTGCTATTGTGTCTTTGCTTCCAACACTGTTAGTTCATACATTTCAGCTGGAATAGTGTTCTCCGCACTTGTTCTGGTTGATCATTGGGTTTTCCCCATATGTTTCTGGATTTGATTCATTACTTCAGATGCTATGTATTCAAATACTTCTTTTTTTATTTCACGCATTAATTCTGGTCTGAGTTTCTCTATACCTTTCTGTAGTTGCTCCTTTTCTTCTGCCTCTGTTAATTCATTCATTCCAGCTAAGCTAGTGTCCTCTGCAATTATTGGTGGACTCGAGAACTAAGATTGCATTTTTTTTCCTTGTCTTTGTCATTTTGTACGGTACTGACCTCTGACCTTTGGTGTATAACTCTAGTGCAGCTATAACCTTAGCATATAATGAAATTTGGGTGCCAGTGGTTAAGTTTGAGATTATCCAGTTATGACTGGCCTGGATCTAGCTGTTATGTTCAGTTCCATTTTGCTGCAGCTCTTGTGGTTACCCTCAGTTGGGTCCCAGGTCAGGGAAGCACTGGGGGCCACAGAAGCTCTCCCTCACAATTACCAGGCCAGGCAGGAATGGATTGAGTGCCAGGAGACTCACCAAAATTTTTCGCTCCTGTGGCAGGTTGGGGGCAGTGGCTCCAGGGACTTGCCAGGCAGGTCTGTCAGGGGTGTCTCAGTCAGGTCTCTGGCTAAGATGTCTTGTTGCCTGAGGCTCTGGATGGCACAGAGCATGCAGGGAGAAGCCAAATCCTCTCCTTCAGACTCATCACACACTCACCAAACTGGGAACCTGGGCGAGTTGTGCAAATTCCCACTTTCTTGGCGGGCTTCGGGGTGGGATCTAGGAAGTTGCCAGAGTCGGCCCGATGTCTCAGGCCAATTGCACTGTGTTGGCGAGTGTGAAGGTGGGATCTTGGTTTTTGTGTTCTTTATGTATGTTAGTCCCCTGCCCAAGGAAGAGTTGGCAAAGTGTGTCCTCATTCCATAGGCCTTTTCACTCTGTTGATGGTTTCCTTTGTGGTGCAGAATCTTCTTAATTTGATGTAATCTCATTTATTTATTCTTGCTACTATTGTTTGTATAATTAGGATTCTGTTTAGAACACTTGCCTATGCTATGTCTTCAAAATTTTACCTATTTTTGTCTTCCAATAGATTTTTTTCAAATGAGTCTTTCAATTTTGAAACTTGAAAGGCTAAGGAAGGATCCTGAAACTGTAAAACTTTGTTTTACAGGTCTTATAAAATAGCTCATTATTTATTGTTTCTCTGGCCATTTCACTGGGACATAATTGGCACATAATAAACTCCACATTTTTGAAACATAATTTTATAAGTTGTGATCTGTGAATTTGCCCATAAAATCAACACCACAGTGAAGGTAGTGGACTTATTTGTCATCTTCAAACATTTCTTTATTCTTTGGTAATCCTTTTCTTTAGTGCTTCAACATCCCTCCACCCAAGCAGCTACTATTCTGCTCTCTGTAAAGTAGAGTATACAATTTGATATAAATGGAATCATGAAATACAGACTCAACTCTTTGTCCAGCATTTTTCACTTAACAAAATTTTAAAAATTAACTTGCATTGATGCATCTGTTTATTCTCTTTACTAATGGAAAGTATTTTACTGTAGAGATATACCATAACTTGTTTATCCATTCATATATTGAAAGGCATTTTTCTAAATTTTTTTTAGTTTTTGGCAGAACCAGGATTGAACTCAGGTCCTTATGTGTGCCAGGGAAGCACTTATTCCACTGAGCCATCTCCTTGGCCCTTTATTTATTTATTTCAGTAACTTTATTGAGAAACAAATAGCAATGAAACAGTTTCAAAACTGCTTAGTAGGACAGTTTCAATAGTTAATACATTGCATATTGTTGTTTTCTTAGTGGTTTTAGTCTTCATAGTACAAGATACAGACATGATATCCTGTCCACAAACACTATTCGTACAACTCTATTCATTGAATTAAGAAAAAAGTGGCTGTATATCTATCCTAACTATTTTAAATATACAGATACAAAAAAAAAAGAAAAGTAGAAAGTTATAACAGAATTAAAAGGAAAGCAAGAACTTGAGGATTAAACAATGAAGAAAGGGCAAGGAGAAATGCTACTAAGGGCATTTTTAATTGCTTCCAGTTTTGGCATTTATTAATGAAGTTTAGTGGAATAAGCTCTTCCCTGGCAAGCGCCAGGGCCTGAGTTCAATCCCTGGTTCCACCAAAAAGAAAAAAAAAAAAAAAAAAGAATAATTGAACAATGTACTTGATGTTTATCTTCTTAAGACATTGCCCAAGTATTTTGAAAAATAAAATCCTTTACATTCACACCAGTACTATATGAAATTTCATTTTCTCTACATTGTCATCCATACCTGGCATAATCACTGTTTTAAATTTAGCCCTTCTGTCAGCTGTGTGATGAGACCTCACTGTGGCATTAATTTCATGTTCTTAATGACTAACAGTGTTGAACAGTATGCTACTATAGAGTGGTGCACTCTGTTACTATTAATCAGGTCATATTGACTTATAATGCTATTCAAATTGACTGTATTTTTGTGGAATTTTCTGTCTACTCTTGCTATTAACTTTGAAAAATGGCTATTGAAATTTTTATTATAATTCTGCATTTATAATTTCTTCTTGCAGATCGTTTAGGTTTTATTTCATACATTTTGGTGATGTAGTTTTAGGGGTAGAATATTTTTTAAGTCCTTTTGACTAATTAATTGCCCCTTTTTATCAATTTATTTTGACTAGTCTTGCTTAGGATATCTTTTGGGGTATTATGTGCTTAATTTATTTTTGCCTTTAAGTTTAAAGTGTGTTTCCAGGCCTTGCTTTTTCACCCATTTGACAACCTCTGCTTTTTAATAAAGGAAGCAAACACACTCACATTTAATGTGGTAACAAAACCTGAAAATTTGATTAGTGTTTATCATTTTGACATTTGTTACTTATCGTTATATCTGCTCTTATTACCCTTTTTCATCTTTCTTTTTTTTTTTTTTTTTTTTTTTTTTTTTTTTTTTTTTTTTTTTTTTTTTTTTTTTTTTTTTTTTTTTTTTTTTTTTTTTTTTTTTTTTTTTTTTTTTTTTTTTTTTTTTTTTTTTTTTTTTTTTTTTTTGTCTTTTTATTTTTGACTGAGACCTTTTAGGAATCTATTTTATCTCTTTTACTGGGTCTTTAACTATTTGCTATGTTAAATTATTGTTTTAGGGCTTGGAGTAAACATTTAATTCATCAACTACTGCATTTTATGTAAAATACTGAAAAATCCTGCAAATAATATACCTTCATTTCTTCCTTCTCTGACTTTATGCTATTGAATTAATACATTTTTCATGTCATAAACCCAAAGTACTTTGTAATTTGCATTTAGCTAAATATCTGTCTAAAAGATATTAATAAAAATTCTTCTTTTATTGACATTGCTAGTATTTTCTTTTTCTTCATTCCTTTCTATAGGTCTAGATTCCTATCCACAATCATTTTCTTTCTTTTTTGAAGGGTTTCCTATGTATTCCTTGTAAAGTGAGTAATAGTGGTGAATTCTTTCAGGTTGTATGTATCTTAAAATTTCTTTATTTCAAATAAATTCCTTTATCTCACCCTTGATTTTTAAAGCTCTTTTTGCTGGATCTAGACCTCCAAGTTATGGGGATTTTTTTCCTCCAATGCTGCTCCACTGTTTTGTCATTTGCATTGTTTCCACTGTAAATCTATTGTCATCCTCTTTGTTCTTTTGGGGCTATCATGGCTTTTTTCGCTGGCTGCTTCTAAGATTTTCTTTTTACTGAACTTTGGCAATTTCATGATGGTGATGTTCTTTGGTGAAATTTTCTTCTGTACTTGAAATTTGTTGATTCCTGAATCTGCACACTTAAAGTTTCATCATAATTTACTATTAAATATTTTTATCTGTGCTCTCAGCCCTTTGGAGCTTCCAAGTAAATATCTATTATGTCCCTACATCCCTTGACATTTATCTTCATGTTCTGTTTTCTATCGTTCCTACTACTAAGTTTTCAAATGCACTACTCTGTAATTATCTCCCAAAAGATATCTAAATATTGCATTGGTGGAGATGCGATCCTTTCCTAGATGACAAGAGAAGGGTTGTTTTTTTTTAGATTCTAGCCACCACGGTATTTTATCCATTGAAGTTGTATAGTGGTTCATTCCAACTGATCCATTAATCATTTGGACTCATTACCAGCTGATTCATTACAAAACCTAGAAACTAGGGAGAATTGAACAGCTCACAAAAATGTGTAAAAACACAGCATTCAGCTTAGTTGTACCCTTTAGCCAACTCACAAGGAGAATGTAACCAAATGTTGGAAGCACACAGAATCATAATAAGGCTTCAGAAAGCATTATGAAAACTGAGTCTTATATGTAGCATAGACAAAATAGTCTGGCTAACAAGACAAGAAGGACCATAACTTGGAAAATAAAGATGAAAACAATGGAGATGAAATCATACCAGCCTCTACTCTTGTTTTGTAGACCTTAGGTGAAAGATGTAATTATTCCTGTTTTTGACCAGTAGTAGTCTCCTTACAAAGATTATCTGCTACTTGGGGGTTTCTAAAAAATTTCATTTTTACATGTCTAATATTGATAGTCATCTAAGAGTTGAGAATAGATTTTGCCTCTTTAATTGAGAAACATAAATAAAGAATCTCATAGAATTATATTGCTGTGCTAGTTGTTAATAGTACTTGATAATATCTTTTCCTTTAGAAGATAGGAGCTACCTTTCACTGATTATGTCATCCAGAAGACAATCTGACTTCTGCAAGTCATATAAACTTTGTTTAGAAGAATATTGAAGAGAACCTGTTTATATGTATTGAAACAACAGCAGGGTATATTGCAAAAGCCCCATTACCCTTGACCTTATCTGCCTTCAATAGCATGGGATTCAAAGATGAATGTGATACAGATGTGTGGAGTACCTGTCACTGATTCACTGATTCAGAGGCAGAGCTCATAGTGCTAGAATCAACACATCTCATTGTCATTAAAGTCAATAATAATATTTTAGATCCTGAAATTTCTAGAACGTTGAGGAGCTTCTTCTTCTTCTTCTTCTTCTTCCTCCTCCTCCTCCTCCTCCTCCTCCTCCTCCTCCTCTTCTTCTTCTTCTTCTTCTTCTTCTTCTTCTTCTTCTTCTTCTTCTTCTTGTTCTTCTTCTTCTTCTCCCTCTTCACTTTGGAGCTACTCTCTTGCATTCTATAATAGCCTCTTTGAACCTTTTCAAAGACTTAATGTCTCGGTGTATTATGAGGATTAGGATCTCAATAGGTACTCCTATAAAAGCCAAAAAAATTACCCTGAGTATCCATGTTATTCCATTTTGTTGGAATTCATAAGACCCTGTCATAAGACCCTTATAACACAAGACCCTGAGAACATATGAACATTCTTTAATTTGCTGGTCATTCTTAATGGATCCTTACTAAGGTCAAGAACTTTTTTATTTTTAAATCATCTCATGATCATGGATATGTTGGGAAAATACATGACATACACAATTTACAAGAGAAAAAGTATATTTTAGCTCATGCTTTCAGCCCACAGACAGCTGGATAGCTCCACTGTTTTTAGGTCCAAAGATGAGATGAAAGGTGTAGAAGAGGAAGGCTACTCACCTCATGGTGACCAAGAACTAGAGAGAGAAAGAAAATGTCCAGGGACTAGAATATGCCCTTCACAGTTATGGACCCTGTTATGGTTTGTGTCTAGGTGTCCCCCCCCCAAAACTCCCTCAGTCATGGGGCAGCTTCTGAAGTTTGTGGTTCATTATTGTGGGTGTGGATGCTGCACCTGCCCTGGGGCAGGTGATTTGAATTACATTGTAAGGTAGGAAGAGAAGCTAGCTGCTTGAGCAGCTACTACTCCCTCTTTGCTGTTGCCATGAAAGGTTGCCCTCTGCCATGCGTCACTTTGTCTTGGAGCCAACTGAATATGAACTGAAACCTCCAGTATCTGTGAGTTAAATAAACCTTTCCTTCCTTCAATTTGAGTGTTGGGTATTTGTCCCAGCAATGAGAGAAGAGTAACTAAGACAGGTGCCACCCTTGAATAATAATACATCCAGCTCAGAACTCACCAGTGATAAGTATAGCACCCTCCACCTTCCAGAAGTCCCACTCCCTAAACACATGAAGGTTTTGGCAGACATTTTTGAATCAAATTACAGTATAACAACAGGTTTCACTGATAAATAGCTACTACCAGAATTAAAATATAGTATTAACTTTCTCAACTCTACTATGCTGATCTGGACAGATTTTACCTCTGATCTTTTTCTACAGGTAAGGACTTCAGCTTGACCCATCTGACATGTTCCCACCAATTCAGGAATGATCAAACTTCAAACCCCAAAATAAAGTTTCTACTTAATTACATTGCTTTCACACCATTGTCAAGTCAAAGAATTATTAGCTAGCTACCTTACACTGAGAATCACTTTGTATTGGTTTTTCTTGGTTCATTTATATTTTGTTTTGATTCTTGTATGGTCACAGCTGCTTGTATTGCTAGGAGCATGGGAGTGTCATAAAAATTGGTGCAAGACATGACCCCATCTCTCCACGTCCTCATCAACCCTTCTTACAGTCTGAATGCTATATTGATACTAAAATGACTGTATCTAGTGGGTAGGAAATGGTCTCTCACCGTGGTCTTGATGCTTATTCTTCTGATGACCTGTGATAGTGGCTGTCTTTACATGAGTCCACTGGCCATTGCACAATGTCCTTGAAGAAATATTTATTCAAATGTTTCCCTACTTTTTAATTTGGTCATCTCTTATAATTGTTTTGCAAGGGTATTTTACGTGTTCTGGATAATTGGTTCTTATCTAATATAAGGTCTATTCTTCTCTAAGATTTTAAATAAAATTTACCCAAAATGATATTCACAACCTATAAGTTTTGCCCCCTGGTGCACCTTAGCTTGACTCTTCAGCAATTCTAGTGGCTACATTTTTTTAAAAAATGTTATGGCATTCATTAGTCAAACCAATACTAATTTTTCCATATGAAATGTCTATTGTTATCTAAGCACTGAAATTCAAATAAAAGTGAAAAGAGGTGAGGATCTACAATAAATAATCATTTTACATACTGAATAAATGGAAGGCATATTATTAGCCAATGTGGTTACAACAAACACAATAGACCTTAGAGTTCAGCTCATTAAATAACCATATGAGAAAGTAAGGAGTCTATTAACTTCCCCTGATACTAAATGAAAATTTCAAGAAGCAATTATTTTTGTGTCTAATGAGCAACAACATAAAATCAGCCAACCTCTGCACCAGGTACTAAACATTGTGCCATCATTTGTCTGAAGAATGATACCCAAAGCCAGCAAATTAGACTTAAAAGTCTCAATTCAGTGATTAGAAATGTAGAGCACTTGGGAACTGGTAGAAGGATGTGGACACCAGCCTAACCAGTGTAAACATTCATATAGCAGATTTTTCACCAAAAGCCAGATGTATATGAGTCTCAATCACACTTATTTTATGTGTACCAGAAATTTTGAGACTTAAGACATACTGCAGTAAAGCCACTTAAAATAAACAACACTTTGTGAGCAGTAATTACTCTCCAGATAATCCATACTATAAATTTGGATTTTCAAACACTTTATTTTCTTAAATGAGGGCATACCCTGAAATGAAATGACAGCTGAGCAATACCAATTATTCCACAAAGATAGAAAACAAGGACTCACCGGTGCAAGAGTCTGTGGTTGGTTTCTGCATTTTGAGAAATGTATTGGATCTGGAAGATACCCAAAGGTGAGCAGCCACAATTATAAAACTAATAGAAACTCAGACCCTTGAGAAAATACTTGAGAATTAAGTTTACTTAAATTGGCACAGGAAAAGCTAAAGTCTGACTTGTTCGATCTCTTCAAAATTATGCCATGTAGTGAAAGGATTTGTGCTAACATAAGAAATAAACGGAAATCATGCGAAAGCTTGTTGTGGCTATGTAAAACCAAGCAGAAACATGGGCAAAGAATACAAAAATCCCCACAATGGATACCCTGGAAAGATTATAGGTAAAAAGTGTTTCTGTTTAAAGCTGCCTTTAATCTTATTATATTGCAATATAAGATACAATTACAAATATAATCTAATAATACATCATACATAAAATTCAGTGTGAGAAAAAGTGAATCTGTTGAAATATGTATTCAGCAGTGGCCAACAGCAAGATCATTAAAGGGTAAGGAGAAGGGCTAGCGAGATAGCTCAGCAGACTAAGTGCCTGCTTTGGCAAGCACGGGGACCGGGGGTAGGATCTGTAGCACCGCATGTGGTTCTGGCTCTACCCCCAAGCTGAGCTGACCATCGAGACCAGGTGTGGTGGTGCACACCTATGATCCCAGCACTGGAGAGGCTGAAAACAGGAAGATCACACCAAATCCAAACTGGGTAGTGAGACCCTTTACTAAACACATAAAATTAAAAAAAAAACAAAAACAGAAAAGGGTAAAGAGAAAGACTTTCCCTTCTATTCCTCAGGTCATCTCCTGCCTGAGTCTCTTATGTTGCTGCTTTCACTCCTGTTACAGCATTATTTAACACTGGTTAGCTCAGGACATGGCACAGTTTCACTTACTGACTGTTAGATTAATTGACCACCTGCTGTATGTCTGAATTATCACTAGTGACCAGGAATTCAATCAGAGTAAATACACCACATCCCTGTTCTACCTACACTTATTCCATTTAAAGAAATGATTATAATAACACACTATAAATGTAAAGACAGAAGCAGAAGAGAGTGCAAACACAATAAGTAGGAATGAATCAAACCCATCCTTGTAAGCTGAAGAAAGGCTTTCTAGTGCAGATGAAAGAGCCAGATAAAAGATGATGTTGAGAGACCCTAGAACAGGTGGAAAAGCAAATGGAATTTTCAAGGAGCTAAAGGCTAATAGTAGGGAAAAAATGATAACTCTGAATCAAGGAAACTACCTGATCATGAAGGACACTGTCATTCATGCTAATGAGATTGTCTTTTATTCTATGTAAGATCTTAGAAGTTTTAAGCAAGAGGAAAAAATGGTGAGAGCTGCTTCCAGGTAGACAAATCTAGATGCTATCAGAGAACACAGCTGAAGGAAGGATGGAATAGGTGGGGCATAACAAACACAGTAAGGATGATTTTCTCAATAGAAGTAGAGAGAAATGGACAAATTGAAGAGTACCTAACAGGTGGGAAGCCTACTTGGAGAACAGTCAGTTGTGAAGGTAAGAGGGTAAGTAGGCAGGGGAGGCCACATATTTTGATGGAATTGTCAAGGGACCTGGAGAGGATGTTTAGGCCATCATGAATTTCAGGAAGATCTCAAGTGTGGAAGACCTCAAGGTAGGTAGGAAGTGTGGGTCCAATAAGGGACTGTGAGTGGGACCTCAAGCTTCAGCTCAATGACAAGGTCTAGACCCACACTCAGGGTTGCTCCAGTAGGACATCTGCTTTCCTAAATATGTCAGCCTAGAGAAGGAAAAGAAAGATTAAGTCAATACTAGGGTCGTGGCTTCCACAAGTGGACTTAAAGGTGCAGTGGACCTTCCTTTAGCAATGCTCACCTGTTCCCATCAATGCCATTAAAATGTTCCCCCTACATCTCAGAAGGTCACTCACTGTTCATTTCAGAGCATATATATCAAATGTTTACACTGTGTGAGAGATTGGAGACACACAAGTCCTTTGACACAGTCTATGTCCTTATGATGCTCCTGGTTCAGGAGGGAACCCAGACCAGCACAGCAACAGCAATGCCAAAACTCAGAAGTTGAGATCAACATAGCACAAGGACTCCAGGGGTGCAAAGCTTGGGATCTGAGTGCAGTGAAGGTTCCCAGGGCTGAATCGCTCAGGCAAGTTCTTCCAGACTGGCTGGACAGCGGTAACCTAGAGGACAAGAGTTCCTTTAAAGAAAAATAGCAGAGTATGAAAACAGGAAAGCCTGAGGATGAGCATGGAGATGAGCAGCCCATCATCTTGGCCAGAAATTAGAGTATAGATGACAGCAAGTATTGAGCAATGACGCAGAGAGCTAAGCAA
Organism: Ctenomys sociabilis; assembly: GCA_004027165.1. NCBI lineage: Eukaryota > Metazoa > Chordata > Mammalia > Rodentia > Ctenomyidae > Ctenomys > Ctenomys sociabilis. The sequence continues at coordinate 89,425 of PVKA01005035.1, forward strand.
AGTCCTGACACTCCATGCTTGGGTATTTGAATGTGAGACTATATTAGTTAGAAAGAGTTTTAAAGCAAAGAAATAATATACATCTTTTCAGATTGCTAATACTTGGTAAAATGTAGAAGTGCCATCCATAATCATAGTACACTTTTAAAATGTGGCAAAAGCACTCTTAATTCTGAGGAGGATCCTCAAAAGAAACTACTAAAGAACTATTTCTGGAGCTTTAACTATAGTCAATAGGCAAAAGCATTATATTACACATTTTCTAGAAAACAAATAGGGAACATCCTAGTAAAATTATAAATTAGCATACCTTCAGTGAACTAATAGTTCATCACTTTTAACTTTTAGGGTTTTCTCCTTTACACATTGTCATCTTTATGCAACACAACATACATTCAAGAATACTTGCTGCAGGACTTTTTCTTATGGGAACAAAGAGTATCACCTAACTAGGAGGCCATCTATGAGGAGCTGGAGAACTGGCTAAGTAAGTTATGTTACTTCCCTCTGAGAGAAAACTGAAGCATCTGTTAAAAGGAATGACAGGGTTCTGTATGTGCTGATAAGAGAAGAATCTCCAAGAGGCAGGATGTAAAAGACAACAAAACAGTATGCTTACCCATTTACCACCGGTAAATATTGATTTCTTTTGGTGAGTGAGGCTTTTTGTTTGAAATGATTCATAAGAACGTGGAAGCGATAGTTGTTTGAATGTAGAAGGAAATGCTATTTTTGAGTAAGTTTGGTCTTGGACCTTGAGCACCTCAAATCGTATTGGTTTGGATGAGTTTTGAGTCATCTGTTAAGGTCCTCCATGTGGTGATGTGAGAGGTTCTGGGACCTTCCTCTCAGGAGGCCTTTGGGAATGTGTTTTTATAAGGGGTTAACACAATGCTGTGGAATTCCAGTCCACTTTTGGTTTCCTGTCAGGTTCTGTGGTCTCACTCTCTTGCATACACTCCTGTTGCATACACTCTCTTTCTTGCATACACTCCTGTTGTGCTGAAGCCTGGCATCTACCATGAGGTGACATAGCCAGGAAGCCCTCATCAGGGTGAGTGCCATCAGGTTTGCATTTCTAGCCTTCCAAATGGTAATTCTCTCCTTTCCAAGTATCTAATGTCAGATATTTGTTTATAACAGGTCGACTAATCTGCCTATTGCTTGTCAAATAAATTTCTAATTTTATTATTGTCCTTTTAACCTTTTAATCAGTAACTTATTTTGATATAACATAGGAAATTCAACTTTAAGTTTTTCAGACATTGTATTATAAATGCTCAATACGTTTTTCAACGTGAACATTTCCTCCCCTGATTTGAAATACCGCTTCTATAATATAAAAACTACCCAAGTATTTGATCCCATTTTGGTTCTCTTTCTACTGCTGTAGTAAACCACATTATTTTAATTTTTTTTTTTTTTTTTGTCTTTTTTGTCTTTTTGAGACAGGGCCTCACTATGCAGTTAGGCTGGCCTTAAGCTCACTTTGTAGCTCAGGCTGGTCTCGAACTCACAGCAATCCTCCTGCCTCAGCCTCCCGAGTGCTAGGATTACAGGCATGAGCCACCACACCTGGCTTATTTTAAATTTAATAAATATCCCCTGTTTTATTTGCTATTGCTTAGAATTTCTTGGCTAATTCTGCATGTTCATTTTCCTATAAAAATGTTGAAATTAGTGAGTGTGGCTCCCTCAGAAATATTCATCTGTAATTTTATTGAAATTTTATTAAATGCATAGATTGATTAGACAGGACTAACACTAAAACTAAGTCTTCTATCTAAAAAATAATAAAATTTTTTTGTACAAAACTGATTTAGCTCAAGTCAACAGCTTCTGACATTGCCAGTCCTATGGATAACCCACTACTATTAAGGACTCCGAGACTATATTGGAATATTTGCTGAATTCCCACTCCTACAATATTTAAATGGCAAGGGAATACCCATCTTTGACAAAACTAAAGAAGAAAAGGGAATACAAATGAAGGACCATTTTGTGCCTGCACATACAAAATAGGATAGACATACAGCTACTTTCTCTTAATTCAATGAATAGAAGGATTTGTTCTAATAGTGTTTGCAGTCAGGATATCAGGTCTGCATCTTGTACAATGAATAACCACTCAGACAACAATATGCAATGTATTATTGAAGCTGTCTTACTAATCAGTTTTGAAATTGTCTCATTGCTATTTGTTTCTCAATAGAATTAATTTTAAAAAACTGATTTAATGGCTCTCAGCAGATTTAAAGTAGTTTTCATGCACAATTCTTCATAAAATTATACTCATGTGTTTAAATAACTTGCTATGTAATGCCTTTCCTCATTGTATATCTGACTGGTTTTACCTAAAAACATAGGAATATTTGCTCGCTGCATATTAACTTTGTCTAGCAGCTTACTGACAGTTGTTGTTCTGGCTGTTCTACGTGTTTAGTTAACAATTATGTGTGTGTATTTAAAGAGGTTATATTTTCTGTTCCTCCAAATTTTTATGTTTCTTAACACGCCCATACTTCTGCCAAATAGTAGCATCTTTGAATTATTGCTAAATAATAATGATCATTTAGTAGATACACATTTTTACTGTTCACTTTCATGGAAATACATTTAATATTTCTTTAATGAGCACATTTATGCCTTGGAATATAAGATGTCTGAGGGAGGTTATATATTTATCATTTTATTCCTTTAGTCAACATATACAGGAGCTGGGGAGACAGCTCAGTAGAATAAGTGCCTGCCTGGCAAGCACACAAGGGCCTAAGTTCAATCCCTCATTCTGGAAAAATAAAAATAAAAATAAATAAATAAATATATTTATTTATTTATTTATTTATTTATTTATTTATAAATACATATATATAAATCTGTATATTGAGAGACTGGCCAGAGACAGCGCGGCTGACTCTGCCATCCTCCTCCATCCCACCCGCGCCCGCCCAGCCCCAGAGACCTCCCGAGACAGCAAGACCAACGGAAGCAGTCTACTCGATCCCGCCCATGCCACCCAGCCAGAGACTGGCCTGAGACAGTGGCTGACTCCAACGGCCTCCTGGATCCCGCACCAAGCTCTCCCAGCGAGAGCTGATTTACAGGACTTACCAGGCTTCCCAGATCAGTGAGTGTGGTGAGTCTGGGGGAGAGCCTTTCGCTTCTTCCCATGCGCGCTACGCGGATCCCTGCCCCCAACCCCTCCAAGCCAGTGACTGGCCAGAAACCTCAGGACCCACTCACCAATACCTCCCCGGATCCCCTGACCTAAAGCCCACTGATTGAGTGGGAATTTCCCCGATTCTCTGGGCATCAAAGGTCAGTGAGTGTAGAACCTCAGGCCCGTCGTGCCCAAGAGACATTTCCCAGGGATTACCTGCCCCCCCCACCCCCTGTGGCCTGGTGACAGCTCCAGGCACACTGTGCCAGAGAAACATTTCCAGGTGATTACTGGTCACACACCACAGCCCCAGACCCAGTGCAGGTCGGCCTGGAGTGAGAACTCCAATTTCTCAGCAATCCACGGTCCCACGCAACAGACCGAAACCCAGTACAGCCTGGCCTATGAGTGAGGGCTCCAGGCCCACTGCACGAGAGGGTCCTTTCCCAGCCTTCTCGGGTTGCGGCCTGTAGACCCAGACCCAGCACAGGCTGGCTAACCCAGTACAGCCTACTCAGTGAATAAGATCATCCACTATCCTTTTGTAAGCCCAGAAGACCCACCAAAGCCCAGGCCCACCCACCTGGTGAACGACCTGCCTGACACAGGAGGGCTGACCCCGGGAACCAACAGAGGGGAACCAAAGGAGCTGTAGCAAAAAAGGAACTGAACACAACAGCTAGATCCAGGATAGGCATACCTGGAAAATCTCAAACTTAATAGACTGGCACCTGAATCTCATAACAAGCTAAGGTTATACCTGCACCAAAGCTCTACACCAAAGGTCAAAGATCAGTGCTATACAAAATGACAAAGAGAAGGGGAAAAATGCAATAACAGCCCTCGAGTCCATCAGGAAGGGCAGGGGACACTAGCTCAGCTGCAATGAATGAAGTAACAGATACAGCAGCCAAGGAACAACAGCAGAAAACTATAGAGGAAATAAAATGAGAAGTAATTCCCCACATTAAAAAAGAAATATTTGAATACATAGTATCTGAAATAAAGAATGAATTCCAGAAACATTGGGTAGAAAAACGATGCTCACCCAGAACAAGTGCAGAGAGCACTATTCCAGCTGATATATATGAATTAACAGCATCTGAAGCAAAGAAACAACAGCAGAAAGATCATGAGGAACTCAAAGCAGAAATAAGTTCTGAAATCAAAAAAGAACTTTTTGAAGTCATAGGATCTGAAATACTGAAACAAGTCCAGAAATACACAGAGGAAATCCAACTTGGAAGAAACACAGCAGAAAAAGAATTAATAACTACCTCTAAAGAAGACATGGATAAAAAAATTGAGGAGATCAGAAATATGATGGATTCCTTGAATGAGCAATACAGAAAAGAAATAGAACACATGAAACACAGTCAAAGAGATATAGAAGAACTAAAAATAGCAATCACGAGTCTACAAA